>VCJN01002222.1:0-17922 GCA_006384855.1 Tetraselmis striata | reverse complement strand
ATAAACCTACTGTGGTTACTCCTATAGGCGCTGTGCTAAACCCGCTATGATAAGCTCCGGCTCATCATTGATATGAGTTATGTCAATGAGGTTATTGATTGCCCTAAGTTCAAATTTGAGGGTCTCTTTGACCTCAAATAAGATATAATGATGAAAGGTGATCACAGGATCACTTTCGACTTGAAATCTGGTTTCAGTCACGTTGAGTTCCATCCCTCCGCAAAACCTTATGTCGCCTTCCAGTGAAAGGGCAAGTATTACATGTTCAATAGAGTTCCATCCCTCTGCAAAACCTTGAGAGTGCATGTCCGCAAGTTGGCTAGTAGTATCGGCCAAGCTATCTCCATGAGGCTGGCTCTGGGCTCTCTTGCTCAGCTTTATACCCGGCATATGTATGCCGTTCAAAATTCAGTGTGGACCTGGTCCCTTGGGTTTCTCTCACACCTGAAGCTAGGAATGAACTGTTGTTCTGGAAAGGATTAGACAGAAGTTCTTGTGTGGGCAGAATCTGGCCTCGTCAGCATGTGGTGGCTATTAATTTGGAAACTGATGCCAGTGATGTTGGTTGGGGTGGTCTTTTGATAAATGGCCTGTCAGATTCCCATCAACTTATCGCCATGAGTTCTTCACTCTGGGAGGGCACAGTCCTCTACCTTTAGAGAGCGGCAGAGTTATCATATGCATAATGTCTTTTATTACATTTTGTGTTGGGCACTGGTAGTCATCAGACTGATAACCAGAACCTCCTATGGATTGTGGGGAAGGGTAGCAGATCTATCCCTATTAATGATCTGGCTATTGAATTACACCTTCTGTGTGTAAAGTATGATATACCCTGGATTTACATTGGGTTCCCAGAGAAAGGAATGTCCGTGCTGACGCTATCAAGACATAGAGGCACTAGTGACTAGATGTTACACAGTAATATTTTCAGATGCTGGACCCGATGGGGTCATCAAAGCGATCTCTTTGCGAGCAGCAGAAATGCACACTGTAGTGTGTTCTTTTCTCAGTTTTGGTGCCCTGGCACTCATGGTGTTAACTCTATGCACCATGACTGGTCTCAGTTCAATTGCTGGATTAACCCCCTTTCAGAATGGTGGGTGATGTGC
This sequence comes from Tetraselmis striata, assembly GCA_006384855.1. Classification (NCBI taxonomy): domain Eukaryota; kingdom Viridiplantae; phylum Chlorophyta; class Chlorodendrophyceae; order Chlorodendrales; family Chlorodendraceae; genus Tetraselmis; species Tetraselmis striata. The sequence continues at coordinate 16,810 of VCJN01002222.1, read as the reverse complement.
TCAGGCACATGCACACTTGTGCTGCTACGGGCACTTTGATCCCCTTTTGGGACTCCTCCTCCAGGTGGCATGTCCTTGCACCTTGACGGTGCTCACTTCATTGACTGTCATGGACTGGCTGTGGCTCCCCAGGGAGGACCCTGCCCTTTTTCTCCGGGCCAGAACAGCGGCAACCAAAATCACATCGACCGCCGTCCTGGGACATTCTGGCCATCCGGATCGACTTTTCACGGTCAGGCCCTCCAGTTCTCCCGCTCGCGGACCGCTGCGTCCACGGCGGCTGCCCACGCTGCTCCCCCTCCCGGTGGTTCTGAGATGCCGGCGACCCCTTGGGATGAGTTCGGTATTAATAGAGATGACCCCGTCGAGTGTTCCCTTCTGAATGACCTTCGTAATTCTGCTCGTAATACTGTCGCCGAGAGCACTGGCTCCGGCTATGCCTACGCTGGCGCCGCTTCCTGAAGTGGTGCGCCTCCCTCTCAGTTCCCAAACCCCTGCCAGCCTCGGATGAGACGGTGGCTCTCTATTTACAGTTCATTGAGTCGTACTCGGTAATAAAAACAGCTTCCGCTGCGATTGCGTTCCACCAACGTATTAATCTTTAATCACCTTCCGACCCTCTCCCGTGGGCCGCTATGGTGAGAAGGCGGCTAAGCGCTCTATCGGCCTCAGGTTTCCAATCGCAAGAACTTTCCTTTGGCGGGATGTTGTCGCGTTTGCGTCTGCGTATACGCAGGAGAGTGCTCCTTACTGTCACTTGGTAGTCGCAGTCCTATGCGTCCTGTGTTTTGGCGCAATGTGCCGGTTCGACTGCGCGTCGGGCTTGAGACACACCGATGTCGTTTTCGCCCCGGGCGATAAATTTGTGACGATTACATTCGTAAAAAGGAAAGCGGATCAGTACCGTCAAGGGACACAGTTGTTTTATATCTGAGATTCCCGGCCCTATGCCATGTCCGGCTGTTGCACGGTTGATGAATTTGACTCGGCCTACTGGTAGGCAAGCTCTGTTCGTCCTATTTTTCAGGGCTTTGTGGCAAATTTTCCGGCTTCCCCATGCGAAACTGCTCCCAATGGCAAAATTATTACATTTGCCCAGTACTCACGGTACTTGTCACAGTGGATGGGCTCCATTATGGGCGTTACTGCTAAAGAGTTCCTGGCTACTTACGGATCACACTCTTGCCGTAGTGGCGGTGCTTCGGCCGCTGCATGCCGGGATTGCCCGAGAGGATTGGGGTCAACATATGGGCTCCAGTTAGTAGTGTTTCGTGCCAAGTCAGGTATATGAAGAGTAGTGAGGAAAGACTGCTCTCCGTATCTCGCGCAATCATGCCCGCCCCATCGGGTTCCACTGTTGTGGACGAGCGGCCGGTCGCTCCTGAAATGCCGACTACACCCGTGCCTTGCGAGGCCCCCATGCCGGAATCTGAACCGGACGAGTACATTCCTGAGGTGGACGGTCGCCCAGAGAATATTTTTACTTGATCTTCCAGATCAGGCTGATGAGGATGAGTCTCATTTTGACTGACAACTCTACACTGGCTCCGCCGATCTTGCTTACACTCGGTTGCACACTGAGGCTACGTACTAGTGTTGTCTCAGTGCCTGCCGCTCAATTGCGAGCGGGCACGGCTCGGAAAACTTAGCGTTTTCGAATTGCTTTGGATGTAGTTGTACGCAGCTTGCGAAGTACAACTTGAGACCGCCATTTGAAAATGCCGGTTTTCCGTGCCTAGCCCGCCGCATATAATGTCGGGGCTGTCAGTATGATTGCTCGTTCTCTCGTGCTTACCGGCGCTCTGATCTCCCACCCGCCCTCCCTTTGGAGTCTCATTTGTATTTTGCGTACTTAGTACCATGTTTCTGTGATGTGTTTTGTGCACTGTGGTGCGAGTACTGTATGTGGTACTAGTCATGGGATTTGATGCGTTGCTCTAACTGTGCTAAGTATTGTGTCTTTTGGTTGAAGTGACACTGCGGACGACCCGCTGGCTGGAGATGAGATGTATGAGTAGTCGCTACAAAGAGCCAGCGGCTTTACCCGGCTTTTTCATTACCTGTAACGAAACCCCCTGTGCTCACGCCGACCTTCACCGGTTGTACACTGAGGACGTACGTACTAGTGTGTCTCAGTGCCTGCCGCTCAATTGCGAGGGGGCGGCAGCACGGCTCGGAAAATAACCGGTAATAACTGCTGCTCGGACTGCACTGGAGATGATATGACGCAACAGAATACAAGACGCCACGACGCAGCCTCGTAGTATATAAGGTTTAATACCGCGGGGGAGTAGTACAAATGCAAATATATACATACGGGGTTTTCTATTTCCATTTCGGGTGGTTTCCTGATCGCCTTTTGCAGCTAGCTCATATGACTATAATGTGACTATAATATACATACGAATTTTAGCTGGCTCATGTGACTATAATGTGACTATTATAGTCACACCGCAGTCGATGTAGAGGACCTTTCTGATTGCCTTTTATTTCGGTGATTTCCGATATCGCCTTCTGCTGCTAGCTCATGTAATTACTATAATGTGACTATTATTCACCTACTGTAATACCCCCAAAAAAAAACTATAATACAAAGACGCAACGACGAAGCCTCGTAGTATATAAGGTTCAATACCGCGGGCGAGTAGTACAAATGCAAGTACAGGGTATAGACATACGGGTTTTTTATTTCCTATATTCGGGTGGTTTCCTGATCGCCTTTTGCAGCTAGCTCATGTGACTATAATATACATACGGGTACCGGTACTGCGGCTTGATGTGTCATTTTTTTGTACTGTACTACTTTTGACAGTAGGTGCTACTGGATTTGTTACTGCCCTTTTTGTACTTCACACCGGTACGGCGGTGCTGTACCAGTATGGCAGTACGGGTATCTAAGTACGAGCAGGGGTCACGAGTACGACCATGACTGGCGGTAGCGGACGCTACGGTACGTAGCGGTAGGTATTGTCGAGAGCGCGATTGACAGCAGCGCGCGGACGACGACGACGACTGCCCGTAATAATATTATATTATTATAATATTACCCGTATATGGCTACGGACAGGTACGGTACTGGCTCAGCAGCACATGCGACATCACAGCAGCGCGACGACTCGTATATCACAGCTCGAGGCCGTCACAGGGCGGTTAGTATTCAGCAGCCCCCCCCTTCCCCCCCGCCTTCCATATACAGTGGAGTGCATCCCCCTTCCCTCTCCCGCCGGCTACCTGTGGGATCGTTGGTAAGCTCCCTCCCCATCCGCCGTCCCCATGCAGGCGTGCACGCTACGTGCCCCCCCTCCCGTGTGCTCTCTTGGCGCTGTGGGTTCTCGTATCCGTCTACCCCGGCACCCCTCCCAAAGTGTCGTGCCGTTACTTCGTGTGGACCTACGAAGCTAGTAAAACGTCGTTTTGACCCCGTTACACTTCCACTCCCTTGCCTCCACGACTAACAAAAAGATCCCTGGCCTCGCAGCCTGGCTTGGCGGCTGCTGCAACGAAAGCAGTTGGAAGGACAGCCTGTCAAATAGTGCAGGGAGTATATGTGTCACTTCTCACGGTGCCTCTCATCTGGCCTGCGCACATTCTCTGTGTCGCCTCGCCTCGCGCGCCCCACTAGGGGACTGCCGCAGGCAGTGCTATCCCCCACTAGCGCACATCAGTAGCGCGAGGCGCACACCATCGGCGCGTCCTATCCGTGCTAAGCGCCCCCTGGTCGCCGTCGATCCCGATCTGTGCTACCAATGTCCCGTCTTCCCCTGAGGCAGCCCTCGGCGCGTCGTCGCGTCGGCCGTCCACGAACCAGTACCGGTGACACAGCGACTACTGGTACATGTTCTAGCAGAAAGTCGTTGAGGCTCCAGCGGTCAGAGACGGGTATGTCTACCGCGAGCTGACCTACCGACCAACACGCAGCCCTTCACCCCCGGCCGACCGCCGGCATGGCGACCTACTGACACCATGGTGCCACCCACCCGCTCCTGTGTGCCAGGGAATCATGAATACCAACACCAGCATGTACGTCTCGGCCTTCCTTGCGGTGCTCCTGGCGACCGCTCACGTGCTTCCGGCAGACGCCAGCTCTTCTTCCACTGGCTCCTCCTCCGAGGCCTCCACCGGCTCCTCCTCCGAGACCTCCACCGGCTCCTCCTCAGCAGCGGCCTCCACCGGCTCCTCCTCCGAGGCCACCTCGGATACCGCCGAGACCATTCTCGCCTTTGTCGCCAGGGACCCAGCCTTCGGCCGCAGGCACCTGCTCGACCGCCCCGCAAACACCTGCGGTGGCGGCGCCCTGCCCAAGGACAAGGAGCTTGGCGACGTGAACAACTACCTGTTCTGCATCACCAACTCGCTTGGCCTTCGCCGCGTCGACGCGACCGCAGAGGGTCTCCAGATTACCGGCGGCCTGAAGAGCTTCACTGTCTTCGTGCTGGGCACCTCGGAGCAATTTGCGGGCTTCACAGCCGGCACTGTTTGCGGCTTTGTCGTGACCCAGGTCGAGACGAACGTCGCCGGCGCTTACCACCCCGTGAATTGGGACCTCGGCAACAAGCGTGTGCTGGAGGATAACCTGCGGATGACGCCAGACGACGGACCTAGCGCCATCGTGGCGTGCCTGCCCGGCCAGGTCAACGTGAACGGCGTCATCGACGTCAACGCCCTGGCTCCCGTCGCTGGCCGCCGCCGCTCGTTGCTTGTGGAGGAAGACGATCTCGTGGACTATGCGACAGTTGCCCAGGAGCTCATCGACTGCCTGGCGGCACAGAGCGGCATCTCGGCGTGGACGGCTCAGGGTCTCGCCCTCGAGAACGGTGAGGCCACCGGAACCTTTGTTCTGTTCTACGAGGCAGATGAAACTTCGGCCGGTGCTTTCGAGGTGAACTACGATAATATCAGCGACGCGTGCAACGAGGATGGCGTGGTTGAGCTCGGAACGCCGGTGAGGGTGCCTAAGGAGGTGGTGCCTCCCTTCACCAACACCCTGAAGCAGAACCTGGGCACTCCGGTCAGCCCGAAGGTTGTCGAAACCCTTGATGCCGTTCAGCAGGTCACCGCGCCTCCAATCCTTGCCCCTGCACCGGCGCCAGCTCCCGAGGGCCGGTGAACACATTTCCCGAGTGCACCTTCGCTTGTCGATATGCCACCACGTACCTGTACGGATCAATGGGAAATGTTCTCCTGGAGGCATTGTCGGACTACTGCAACACAGGAAAGGCAAGGGATAGGACCGACAGAACTGCTCCCATTTACCTACAGAAGGCGACATAGCTACACGCATGTGGCTCACCTGCGGAATATGTCCTGGAATACATATGGTGGCCTTTTCTCTTTGCCATTGATTTATTCTTTCACTTTTTTAATATATGGATCTCTCTTGACCTCACTGTGGTAGCTCATGTAATGCTGTCCCAGCGCATGTAGGGACTATGTGCTCCTGGTGCTTCAGTCCAGAATTGTTCTCATCGTCAAGCTCAAGGATGGCGGCATGCCAGATGTTTCCCTAATACAGGCCAGGCCAGGCTATTATGTTAATTTAAACAGCTTGCGCTAAGTGATGCAGATGCTAATTTAGTATGGTATACTACAGATGCTAGGCGAAAACGCTACCTATGTTAATTCGACGATACATGTAGCAACTAATCCTTACACTAGCGCTATCAGCAGTTAAAGCGTTGTGCTCGCAAACGACCGGTGTTACTTGAATCATGCGCAGTCTGAGCTCTTCATTTTAACGCACTAACACCCGAATTTATCGTCTCGCTGTCAATTGAGCTAAAAAGTCTGTATAGCAGTGCCAAGTCCTACATGAGTGTTCGTGTCATTCTTGGTTTGACAGTATCCGAGCGCGTTGAAGCAGCTGATTGCTTCTCCGGACTCTGCGCAGTACTCGTTGCGGGATCATTCAACAAAGCGGTGGCAAATTTGATTGCTTTTACATCCAGCTGTATGGAGCGGTTTACTCATGCGCGCACAAATCTTTTGGGTGTACGCGGAATGACTGCACTGTTGCGAGGAGAAAACCTGAAGCGGGTTGGGTGCGCTGCGGCGCGGCCTCGCCAGCTGTCTGGCACCCTGCCATGATAGCCAATCCTCAGGCGTGCCGGGGCACACCATGCGGCCTGACGTCTTCCCGCTTGCTAGACCCTTGTCACACTGCAAGCCCTGTGGATAAGCGCCCATCGCTCAGCCCCTGGAACGTATATGCAAAGTGTGCAAAGCAACTCGCACTGGTGACAAACACTCTTAAGTCAGCAGGCTACCGCGTGAATTACAACACTTTGCGGTGCTGTCTGTCTGAGGGATGCAGTACCAGACATCGTCACAGCAGACATAGTTTGCTTGATAGCAGGACCTGTTGGGGCTTTCAATCAGCACCTTTCAAGTTGTCTTTCATCCCATCGATTCCCTTTGTGCACTGTGCGTGGCGGAATCTGTAATCTGCACCAGAAACCAGGCGATTACGAATAACACCCCACTCTCCGCGTGCGACTGGAAAACTCAGCACGATCCCTGTTCCCTGTCCCCCTGTGCAACTTCACAACCACTGCAATGCTTTGCTGCTTGACTACTTTGACTGGTGTAAACTCCCATCCGCAAACGATGCGTGCAATGCACATCAGTCATTCAGTCAGGAAAGGCTTAATATAGTGCCTGCAATAGCCACTCAGAATGTAAAGTTTGAGTTTCACCACTACGTTATTTCGTTCGACTCTCGACCAACTATTATCACAAGTGCTTTGCGGTTGCCAACACACCGAAATGAACACTCAGTACCATAAGCCGGAGAAAAGGATCTCGTGCAACCTATTCAGATTCGTACTGGTTCCACTATGGGTTCTTTTATGTACATTTGACCTCTGGCAGGGAAGGCAGGTTTCTCTTCAGTACTATATTGACCATCGCCACAATGATTGATCGCATTGCAAATATTTGTTTATACATTTACACGAGCTAGATGCGCCAGGAGTAATGTTAGAACATCATCCAATCAAGCAACGTCAAACACCCACTACTGCGGCTGCGTGTGAGAAGCATCAACGGTAAATATTCCACAGGTGGGAGCCTCACCTCCCTCGGGTCCCTCTTCATCACCACATACTTCGCCACATCGACGCATCAGGTCGGAGGCGCTGCAGCATCATGGCTGCGATGTTTGCTCTGCGCGCCTACTGCGGCACTGTGAGCCTTCATCCAGCTTTCGCCAGCGCCAGCATCGCCAATCACCCCTGCACACACTTGCTTGCCTGACATTGCACCGCGACGCCACCAGCATCTTCCCTCAGCAACTGCACGCGCCTGCGGGACAGCGGGCTGGTCAAACAACGCCCCGCCCCGCCTATCCCCGCCCCGCCCCACCGCGGCACGCCACCTCCTCCGCCCCAGCTGTTCTGCGTGACAGCAGACGACGTCATCCTTGTCTATTACAACTGTATCTAACCTGCCACCACCCGCCGGCTTGCGGGCTACCTGCCACCCCGCCAGGTTCAAAAGGCGGAAGTTGGTAATGTGGTGTGATCCGTGTAGCCCTTTGGAATTTCGGCCGGCGTCCTAATATTTCAAATCAGTAATTAAAAACTTGGCAGTTACATTACCCGGAAATGATTTTCGGAGCTTCCCACTGTGCCACTGTTAGTGCGCCACCCTACTGGACGATAGGGCACAAGCGCTACAGCATGGGGAGCGAGCTCACAACCGCCTGTCGCCTGGCCCCAGGAGCAAGAGGTTGCACAGAGCGGGGACGCTCGCGAGTTGTGATGTTGCGACCTCAATAACCTGTCACAACAAGTAACTGCGCAGCACAGCCAGCAGATTGGCAACCCCGCCGCGCCTGTGGAGGCAGTCGAGCACCTCCATGCATCTGCCTGCGGGATGCACTTCCGCGAGACATGCTTCCTCTTTTGAAAAGTGTCGCGTCTCATCTGCAGAACCAGTAGCACGCCCGGCGGCGCTTTACTATTCGTTGTCTACGCGATGTCCTGCCGCGATGACCCGCCGTCTTGCCATGGCCGCGATCGCTTATAGAGGGCCTCCGCCTTCTGGCGGTCCGCTCTTCCCCCTTGTCTTGCCTGTGTTTGCCTACGACACGTATAGGCAGGAGCCTGTCTACGGGACGGAGACGGTGCAAGAGACAGGGATCGGCTTGAGGGACGAAGACCAAAGGTAACCACGATATATAACGTGCGTGGTTCTGGGACGGTCGCACACGTGCTGCTCGCTGCATCGTGCGCGTGCGCTGCTGGTGGTGCTCGGCTGTCACGCCTTCGACGCGATACTGACGCAAAGTACTGGAGGAACAGTTCAGGGTCGCGACCAATACCGCGTAAAGTACTGCACGGCGCGGCGTTGACCTGCTTTATTGAGAGGCTTTATTGCCAGTGGCATTCAGCCCCATGAGTACGGGCAAGACCAGCGTGACTGGTCTGAACTAAAGCCCAATACAGGCGTCTGAGAGGTGCGTATAGTGACTTAATAGGTTCGCGTTCAGACTAGGGGGAAGAGCCCTCGTGGGCGAGAGTGAGTGAGAGAGGGGAGAGGAGAGAGTGAGTGAAAGCTCTAAGTGTCTGAGAGAGAGGAGTGAGTGAGTGAGAGAGGAGAGAGTGAGAGAGATGAGGAAAGCTCTAAGGGGTGCTTGGAGACAAATAAACCTGTTGTATGTATGAGAACTGCTCCTAAGAGTACAAAAGACTCGACGGGTGAGGGGACAAAACCCACTACAGGTTGGGCTAGGAAGGCCCTCGGACTAGTGAGGTGACGAGGTGTGGAGTGTTTCGAGTTTCCTTTTGGGTTTGGTGACGAGCGAGAGGCAAAGGGTTTGCCACCTTGAACTTTGTCGGCACGCCGTGGCTCTCACTCAGAGGCCGCGCCGGCGGGTGAAAGGGCCACTCAACAACACACTTAGCTTGGTGTTAGTGCCCTTCGCCCACTCAATGCCACGTTGTTCACGGCTCGCTCAAGCACAAACACAAAGTGTCCCCAAAGTTCAAGGTGGCAAACCCTTTGCCTCTCGCTCGTCACCAAACCCAAAAGGAAACTCGAAACACTCCACACATTGTCACCTCACTAGTCAGAGGGCCTTCTTGGCCTAACCTCTAGGGGGCACACCGCTTCCCGCGGTAACCCGTACCGTAGTTCGGATTCCGAATAAACCACGGACAATACAAAGGCGTCAGGCACAGCCGCCGGCGGTGGTGCCATGCCATCCCTGCCACAGGGCCCACCCACACAACGAGCCGGCCACCAGGTCGGTCGTCGGTCAGTCCAAGAGACTACTGGCAAGAGGCCCATGGGACGGGGAGGGGGTGGGGTGGGGGGGGGGGGGGGGGGGGGGCACTCGTAGTTACAGGATTTGACCGCGATGGTGCTGTCTGGGGTACCGAATCGACTGCGGTCGCGGCATGAGGCAACATCCCGCCCGCCCGTCGCCCGCAAAACGCGAGTAACAAAGGCACCAACTATTGTTGTCGACGGCCTCGACCCGCCAAGGCAAGGACGAGGCCTCGAACGCGGCGCGCGCTTGGCGCTTCGTCAGCATTGCGCGTGAGCCTCGGCGCTACGCTGCCCTCCCGCACGCCGGGCGCGATGGCGCGGTCGCCTCGTTGGAGTCGTACCTGGCGGCCGCCCAATCAACAACACAGGAGCAACAGCTCGCACGCCGGAGCGTGGAGGAACAGCTGGCTGAGCTGCAGGCTGAGGTGATGCAGCTCTGTGAGGGCGAGGCGGTGCAGCGCGCCGAGCAGCCCGCCCGGGCGGTAAAAAGGACAAGGAGCTAGCCGGCATGCGCGCCTCACATTTTTGTAAAGGGCATCGTGGACAAGGCATACACGTGCCCGTGATGCAAGAAGATGATCCGCGATGTCCCCCCCCAAAGAAGATCAAGAACGAACTTAGGGAATTTGCAAGGCTGCATGCTGCGGAGAGGTATGTTATCTCGAATTGTTTTGCAGCGTTTGCATATGTATTAATATGTTTCATGCTAATGATTGGTCATACTTTCTTGCTGATTTTTCATAAATATATGCACATTGCAAATACATCAAGCCCCCATTGCTGCACATCCAAGCCAAGCATAAGGTACATGATCTCATGCACATCAACCTCCGCACCACGGCGGGCCTGACTTACCCAACGGTAAGCGCCTCCGATGATGTGAAGGTGCAGACCGCCTTGAAAATTTGCAAGCAGCTCTGGGAGCTGCTGCTGGAGCCTGTGGATCCAACTCGCGCACCTGGCACCACCCAACTACCACCTCTGCACTTGCAGGAGGCTCGCGCACAACGGGTCAAGCAAGTGGCAGAGAAATTCGTGCATGCACTTGTCAATGATGCAGGTGAGAATGATGCCGCCACCGTGTACTGCCACATTTTGCAGTGCCATATCCCTGATTAGATAAGCTAGTGTGACGACTTGCTGATCTGTGATTGACACGGGTCTGAGCACGCTCACTTGGACACAAAGACTGCCTATCGGAGGGGCGCCGCTGGGCACCCAGAGTTCAGGGTAGGGAGAGGTCCTTGGCCACATGAAAATTCATGAAAGCCACCAACATGAGCTGCCCACACCAGAGCGACCGAAGCGTGGCCCACAGAGCAAGAAGTGCGCTACGCCCACGTAGAGCGCTCCCCCCCCCCCCCCCCCCCCCCCCCCCCCCCGGGCACCAAGCGGGCTGCGCCCACGGGAGCCGCAGCACCTACCGCAGCCCTTTCCCCCCATAGAAACATTGTAATAACTTTTTCATGACAATTGCGATGCAAAGCTTGAGATATGTAGTGAAAGGATTACAGCGCGCGGCTAGCGCATGGCCGCCGCCTTCCTGTCAGCGAGCATCTTCTTTCCCTACCGCACTCTCTTGCCCTGCTCTCTCTCAAGGCGGGCCTGGGCATCTTTAAGCATGCCGGCAACCCTAAGCATGCTGGGGGACACCGTGTTGCTAATACCGCCTGACTTGCCTACCGGCCCATCGGCACGCCGGGGCTTATTTCCGACCGTCTGGCTGCCTTGGGGTGGGAGACCGCGGGTGGCTGCCGGCGTCCTGCTTGCACGGCCGGCAGAGCGTGCCGGCCGGTATCCTGAAGGGCGGGCCGGGGGAGGCAACAGAAAAGTTAGAATGGCATGTAGCGAGTACGACTGGCATTTCTAGTTAATTGTAATTATCAACCACCCAACCCCACCGCCATCGCACATGCACGTTAGTTGCGGCGCTCACTTGTAGAGCAGGCCGGTGGGCTGCCCGCCATCGACGTCCGTGATGTTGAAGGCCTCCGCCTCGGCGAGGCACGGCAAACAGTAAGCGGCACCGCGTTCGACGGTGCCATGCTTGACGAGACGCTCCGGGGGCGTCAAAACGCGCCCGGTAGTCGGGGACAACTCCAAATCGTCCTCCTCTTCGCTCCCCTCGTACTCCCACTCCGACCCACTACCCCCCACGTCCTAATCCTCATCCGAGGAGAGGCCCAGGAACCTGGTGCCGTCGTGGTTCGGGTAGCGGGGTTTAATCCTGGCAACGCGGCCGGGTTGGCTACGGGTGGGTGCCACGCCCCCGCCGGTGCCATCCTCCCACTCGCGCATTGCCACAGAAATACCCATCCACGAAAACCGGACTAAGGGACTGTAAAACACACTAGGAGAGAGTACACTAGGCAGAAAGTTGCCAAATACACGTGGCTAGGTCTCCTAACCATTAAGACACTTTTCCTAGGCGGAGTAAAGCAGCAGCATCGGTGCGAAGTTGAGGGATGTGGGTGGGTGGGCGTGCGCGCACTGTAAAGGGTCTTGAGGGTGGCCACGGAGATGCCAAACTACTTGGCCTCTATTTGAGGCCAGAGAAGCCGCGCCAGGCAGCCGAAAGTCCCGTTTTGGGTCCATTGCGCCCCCGCGGGGGCCGGTGCTTCGGTTGGTTGCGGGGGGGGTGGGTGGCTGTGACTGAGAATGTGGAAGGGTGACGAGTGGGTTGGCATGTACAAGGCGCTGTGCCGCACCCGCACACGTGCAGCTGAGTGGGCGGAAAACGGTATTTTGGATATAACATCTTCTGGCAGTTTTCGCACTACGGTACGGGCTACCGCGGGAAGCGGTGTGGGTTTTGTCTCCTCGCCCTTCGAGTCTTGTTATGTACTCTTAGGAGCAGTTCTCACATAGGTTTGTCTCCAAGCACCCCTTAGAGCTTTCCTCACCTCTCTCACTCTCTCCTCTCTCAGTCACTCACTCCTCTCTCTCTCATTTAGACACTTAGAGCTTTCACTCACTCTCTCCTCTCCCCTCTATCACTCACTCACTCTCGCCCACGAGGGCTCTTCCCCCTAGTCTGAACGCGAACCTAAGTCACTATACGCACCTATATGACGCATGTATTGGGCTTTAGTTCAGACCAGGCTGCAGTCAACATGCTGCAGTACTGCAGGCTGCAGGCAGGTTGCAGTGCATGCGGTAGTGCAGGCTGCAGTCAACATGCTGCAGTACTGCAGCCTGTAGGTAGGCTGCAGTCCAGGCTGCAATAGCACTGAAACTGCTGATTATAGGGAAGTGCGGGACAGTGAAGGGCATATATTAGGGGCACTTTGGGTAACCGCACTGCAGCCCCTTTTCGGGAAGTACTGCAAGCTGCAGTGCAGTACCTTAACTGCAGGTTGCCGATACTGCAGCCCAACCCTGGTCGCGACCCTCAATTGTTCCTACAGTACTTTACGTCATTACCGCGTCGAATGCGTGACAGCCGAGCACCACCAGCAGCGCACGCGCACGATGCAACGAGCAGCACGCACGTGTGCGACCGTCCCACAAGCACGCAGGTTATATCGTGGTAGGTTACCTTTGGTCCTCATTCCTCATTCAAGCCGATCCCCGTCTCTAACACGGTCTCCGTCCCGTACATAAGCTCCTGCCTATGCGTGTCACAGGCAAACACAAGCAAGACAAGGGGGGGGATGGGCCGCCCGTTGAGCTTGTGACAGCCCCCCACGCGGGAATGCGAGCATGCGACGGCACCGCGGAAGTTATAATGAAGTCTGTAAGTGGGGGGGGGGGGGGGGGGGGGGGGTCCGGTCCGGGCACAAGGCGCTCATCCCGCCGTTGAGCTGCTAGGGTTCGCCGTGCTGCGGTCACCGAAAGGTTGCCTCGCAAAGCGCCAGCAGCGCCGACGAAAGGCGCCCCACACCGTCACTCGTGCTCACCTTCGCGGCCACGCCCGCGACCGCCGCCACGCCCGCGTCCTGCAGCCGCATCCGCCATCCGAACAGTAGCGGTAGCTTTTGCGCTGCTAGCAACCGTCGCCTCGAAGACGCGACGCTCGTAGTCCTTCATCAAGTCCCCAAAAATCGCAGAGCCCATATGCTCGGCAGCATGCTGAAAATGTTGGGCTCGCATTACGTCCAGAATACCTTTGTCACCGTGCACACGTTTGACCTCGTTAAGCCTCCGCGGGTAGGCTAGACGAAAGCGAAACGCCTTGTCGATGGCCTCGGCGTGGTTCCGAGCGCGCGCGAGGTAGGGGGGTGAAGTCCTGATTGGCAGCAAGGACGTAGGGTAGCAATGTGGACTACGGGGTGAAGCTACGGAGAGTGCGGCCATGTGGGCTCCGAAACACGGCATCCAAAGATACTCCTATGTGCCGGCAGACGCCGGTCATGCTGCTTGAGGTACTCCTTCGTCATATCGGTGATTAGGGGAAAGAGTGAAGCGATTCAAAAGATCCGAGCATGTCATATACATGCGGGCAGCCGCATATATAGCCATATAGCCGGTACACGGGCAGCCGAGTGCCGGCATATATCGCGCTATACTCGTATCGATATCGGGCAGCCGAGTATCGGTACGAGTATAGCAAACAAAGAGCCAATGCACTCGGCTGACCGGTCGAACGGCCTCGTAACCAGACTCTGCAGTACATGTAGCTATGGCACCGCGAGGTAGTCGTCCCCGTCACTCACGGATTTTGCTCCGACACGGCCGCTTTGGCAAGTCGGGGCGCTATGCGGCTCCCCGCTGCGTGTTGGCTGTCCCGTGACGTGCGGCCCGGAAACATAGCCATGTATGTACTGCGTCTCCATCAACAACACGGTCACGAGCCATCAATTGAGCTAACGATGGTGCAAGCTCGCGCAGCAATGTAGATTGGGCCTTCACGTCTGCTTGTAGCGTCGGCTCGACGACGGGTTCTCCATATGACATGATGACGCACGGACGTACGGATGAGAATTTCACACACGTGTGGCGATCCGGGTGTGGTCTTGAACAACCTGGGGTGACCTTGCTCGCAACAGCTTTGCGAGACAATTAATCGCTGCGTGTAACGCAGCGAACTTGGAAGATGGCAGGCTCAACTGTTGTGGCTGCTTTTGTGTCTGCTCGTTATGCACCCCAAAAGGGTGCAACGAGAGGTGCCTAGTAACCCGTACCACTGAGCAGCACGGTAGCCGGAAAAGCGGTCAGGGAAAGGAAGAAACCCCATCAACAAGTTTAGGACATACGCCAATATCAACAAGCCGCCTAAAAGCGGCCCGCATCCCGCACGAGGCGGGATGGACGATGCACGCACGGTACATAGCAGTATTGGTACTCGCTTCTAGTAACAACATCCCGAAATGCTTTGCTAGAATGGCCGACTCTACGCGGGCAGACCTTTCGTGTTTTGACGGCGTTGTTTACCGCCGTCCTATCCTAACCGAATCACTGATTTGGAAACCTGCTTTTGCCCATACGAGAATAGCATGCATAAATGCATCCTATCCTGACCAAATAGCGACCGTGTTTGCATATATATCTCGCGATTTCAATTGATGACGCCATCCGCGCCCCGTAACGGTAGCGCTCCTCCCCGCGCCCCGCCGCTTGTGGGTAGCCCGTGCGCATTGTGTCCGTAACTCACTGATGACGGTATGTCGTCGCATTGCGCCGCCTACATATGTGGCAGCCGCCTACCACCATGGCGCCGCTCAGACTGGCGCACACGCACACGGCGGGCGCGTTCCGACTGCTCCGCCGCCCGCCATGGCGCCACACGTGTTCCTCGTGCGTCATCATCGGTTGGGATGAGAGCGAAGAGATGGTCCTCTTTTTGTACGCTAGCCATAGCCCCTTGGCGAGAAACGTTGACTGACTTTCGGGTTGGGGCGGTCGCCTCGACGTAGGCGGCCGAACACGCAGTAGACGGCACCGGCGGCCGGTGGTGGACCGGTGGGTGTGCCACGGGCGGGGCGCGGGCCGCAGGTGGGCCACCTGTGGGCGGGGGTGAGTTCGTTACACACGACAGCTGCCAGCCGTGCGATGAACGATGGGCGCCTGTGCGCCGTCCATCCAACCTCTTTGACGTACCGACAGTTACGCGACCAAATAGGAAACGCGAGTGATTTGGTCACTCGTTGAGGTCCGAATTACTTGCGTTTCCTCGTGATTTGACCACCAATCCGAACACCCGCGATGACCAAATAGCGATTTGGTTTCCCAAATCACTATGGATCTGGGCCGTACGATTAACGAGTACTGACGTCATCAAGGATCCTACGGCCACAATCTTTTTAATGTACGGGTTACCAAATTGGTCAGGATCGCTATTTGGTTAGGATAGGACGGGGTTAGACGGTGATCGAACAGTATTGTTCTGATTATTCTTTGAAATTCTATAACTGGCTGGCCTTCAGTAGTAATAGTGTTGCAGAAATTTTATTCAGCAATCTCCGTGGCCTACCGAATCGCCACATACAGGTACCCGGGGCTTTCCCTCAGTGGATCGCTATGTACCAGTACTGGTGTGAATTACAAAAAGGACAGCTCCCCAGAATTAGAAAATCAACACAGCAAGCCGCCTAAAAGCGGCCCGCATCCCGCAGTGGATCGCTACCTGATGCCGTCGTCGTAGAGACGCTGCTGTTTCACTGTTGCCAGCCCGTCCCGGGGGCGGCGAAAAACAGCCGCCGATCTTATTCATCGTCGCCTCAGGCCATCAGCCGACATAGCGCGTCCCGCCCGTCACCGCTTCAAGCCACCCCCCCCCCCCCCCCCCCCCCCCCCCCCCCCCCCCCCCCCCCCCCCCCCCCCCCCCCCCCCCCCCCCCCCCCCCCCCCCCCCCCCCCCCCCCGCCCTCTCTTCTCGCTATTTCACCAGCTGGTGCACCAGGTTCCCATCCCTCGCACATAAGTCAGTCGTCCACACGCACGGCAGGCGCTGCAGGTGGCTGCTCCTGCGCGGCGATGGAGTCGCACCGGGACCTGCTGGCGGAGGTGGAGACGCTGCTTGCGGAGGGCGGCAACGACGCCGCGCTGTTCCTCACGCGCCACAAGCCCAGCTTCCTCAGCCTGCTACAGTACAAGGCGCGCACCCGGTCCCGGGACAAGCGCGCACGTGAGCAGGGATGGCGGCGAGCCCAACTGGCCTGCTCGCGTGGAAACCGCTAGGGGCGGCTGGTCGTCCACCCCGGTTTCATCGCCGACAGCCTGACGGCGCTGGCCCACTGTGGTCAGCATTCCCCTGGCGGCTGGCTACCTCAACAGCGCCAGCGGGGTCGGAGAACTCCCGCGGTGGCCGCAGCTGCAAGGCCCTGCTCACCCAGGGTGGCAGTCAAGCTTGATTTGGGCACTGCTGCTGGCCTGACGGGGCTGTGTAAGAGAGGGGAATGCTAGCTAGAGGGCAGGGCACTTCTTGCGCTCAACCACGCCACCAGCTGGACCCTCCTCAGCAACTGTTGCGCACCTCGTGAGCCGTGGCTGACAGCCCGAGTCGCACTCTGCAGGCAAGCAACGGGGAGTCCAGGCAGCAGGTCCAGTCCCGGCGGCCGGTCACGTACTCCCGCGGAGAAATCCAGCTGGATGAGGACCCG
>VCJN01002221.1:0-181577 GCA_006384855.1 Tetraselmis striata | reverse complement strand
GCGCGGAAAGAGCGGGGCTGGCGGAGTGCGTGGGGGTGCGTAGAGTAGCGTGTTTGGTGAGATTCGGGGTGCATCGGACGCCGGATGCATGCCCATCCACCCAGCGTAAAAGACGCGTACGTAATATTCACACTATATATATTCACACGCAAATGTATTATATCTGTCACAAAACACTGTATATATTTCCTCGCCTCCGATGTGTCGTTGACTGCTGCGGAAGGCGGTCGTCGCTCGACTGGGTGTTAGTTTCTCCACCTCGGCCCCCCCCCCCCCCCCCCCCCCCGCGCCACCCCCCCCCCCCCCCCTTCACCGCTCACAGCGCCATGGCCGACCTCGCCCCCCCGGGCAAAAGTGGGCGGCGAGCCTTGTTGTCTCGCGTGTCCGCGCCGCCGGCATCGAGGAGGACGAGAAAGACATGAGGAAACGCGTGACAAGGTGGCGCGCAACAAAAACACTCCATCTCCACATTAGCACGCACCCACTCGTGGCTAACTTGTGCCGCGCGCAGGTTCGTCCGGGAGCGCCGTAAGGCCCACCTCAACGCAAGGCTTCCACAGTGCCAGCGGCGCAACTCGTGGTGGCCGAGGAGGCGCATCCTCAGCCGCTTAAAGGCGAAACGATTGTGGGCTTGTTGTGGGTGTCTGGGCCACAGGGGGCGTCCCGACGCGAAGGTAAGGAAGCTCATGGCGGCGTCGTCGACGCACAGCCTCCCGGGGTGGTGAAGACACTGACGGATGACAAGAGCGGAAGAGGCCAGTGAAGAACGCCCGAGGTTAAGAAACTGACGGTCGCGGAGTCGGAGGCGGAGTCGGAGGCCAGGCGCAGGCGCAGGCGGAGCGGAGGCGGAGGGCAGCGAGATCGTCGAAGCGGAGGGTCCCCCGGGCACGCAAGAACAAGAACAAGCAGTAGCCCCGCCCCCTTACCCCCTCCCCTCACTCCCCGGCGGGAGCGGCGGGGGGGGGGGGGGGGGGGGGGGGTGCGGGGCGGGCGGGGGGACCACGCCCCGCCCGCCCTCCCCCCCCCCCCCCCGGGGGCCACATTCCCCGATGCAGCTGTCGCGAATATTGTAATTCAAACATCTTCGGCAAACCGCTGCCTGCCCCCGCCCTCCCCCTCGCGAATATTATGTAACGTGAGCACTCTTTGGCAAAACATGGCAGCCAAACCGCCCATCTGATGACCTTTGATCGGGACGGCTGGCAGGCCCGTTTCAGCAGTACTACTATAATGTACACAAAGTTCCCCAGTGTTACAAAACGTACGGCTGCGATTTGCGCTCCCCATGTGCTAATAGTCGTAGTCTCCACAGGACCACTAGTCATGTGCCCGGGTTCGTACTAGATACCCGGTACCGGCTTAATAAATATATCGCGTACTACCCGGTACTACACGGACAACCTTGTACCTTATACGTCAGTGCCATGTCACGCTTCACCGGGCTGGTACGACTACCAGAATGATGACAAAAGGATTTATCGCCCGCCGGCAATAATGCCGGATATACTCGCACGTAACTGGATGGACGTGCCGCCACCAGCAGCAGCCTTCACGGATAAATAATAGTCGCAGTAGTAGTGCTTCGTCACCCGTATGTCACATCTGAATCTCACAGTGAGGTCGACCTCACTTGATCAAGTGTTGGGGCGGCTTCGGCCGATGTCCGGGGCGAACTTTACTTTACTTTTACGTCTCTTTTAAAAAATAAATTACTGACAAATCTAACGCTAAAAGCAGTGTTACCCGGAAACAACAGTACTACAAGATTAACACTACAGCCAGCTAAAAGCGGCCCGCATCCCGCACCAGGCTCAACCCAAGAGGTAGGGGCACCTCCACAAATCCCCGGCGCGAAGCGCCGCTTAGTACTAGAAAATCCTGCTACTATAGCGACTTATACGTAGTTAACGTACATTGGGCGTATATTATCAGTTACATGAGCTAGGCTTGCAAAAGGCGATCCAGGAAACCACTGGCGGTAAATACCAGGGTTGGGCTGAGGTCCACTTTCCAGCATTGCATGCCCGCAGTGCATTACTGCAGGCTGCAGGCAGGCAGCAGTACTGCAACCTGCATGCATACATGCTGTAGTGCATGCTGCAGTCAACAGGCTCCAGTACTGCAGGTTGCAGTGCAAGCTGCAGCGCAGGCTGCACTCAACAGACCGCAGTAATACTGCAGGCTGCAGTGCAGACTGGCAGTAGCACTGAAACTGTTGATTATAGGGAAGGGCATTTTAGGGTTTTTCTTCCGCCCCCGTGCAGGGCGTTTCACTGGTACTACCCTTTTGTGGTTGAGGACCGCGGCCGTCTCGGGAATTCCGCTTTGACGGTAGTCTACATCTTCGCGGTGCTGTTGGCTGTGCGCAACTTCGCGATCCCTGGCGGTCCTTCCGCCCCGACCGCTTGCTTTCTTCGTGGTCAATCCGTTCAGGCACTTCGGAACTTTGTCGACAGCCAGCAACCTGCTGAGTTCCGCCGTCACGTGTCGCGCACACGGCGGGGGTTGTTACAACGGGTCTCGGCTTGCGTGCATGGTACCCTGGGCGGCATTCTCTCTGCCGGTGTGCAGATGGCAAAGTCCGATGCGTGTGCTCGTGCCCATCCTGCGTCTTCTCATGTTACTGCTTCCACCCGCAATCGTTGTTGGGGACCTTCTGATTGTTTTTTTTTTGGTGGATTTCCGATATCGCCTTCTGCTGCTAGCTCATGTAAATATATTATAGGAAGGGCGAAACAGGGAAGGGCATATTTTTCGGGCACTTTGGGTAACTGCACTGCGGCCCCTTTTCGGGAAGTACTGCAGGCTGCAGTGCGATAGCTTAACTATAGGCTGCAGTTTCTACAGTTTGCAGTGTAGTAGATTACTGCAACCCAACCCTGGTAAATACTAGTGTGATTACAAAGAAGGCAGTCATAAATCCACCTACACTACTGCCAAAAGCAGTATCTGTAATGTACCAAACTAAGATCAAACAACAATAAATTCCGCACCCTCTTATTCAACTGCCCGCCGTGCTTCCCACCTCGTAACTTTGTAGTGGACGTTTTCTAATTGCCTATTCGGGTGGTTTCCTGATCGCTTTTGCAGCTACCTCATGTAACTATATACACTACCTGGTAAACTACGGGTACCGTACAGCTACATTTCAACATGCAATCGAGTCCTGGTTTTGCCAAAAAGCGCGCGGAGGCACTTTTACACCGAAAAATGCGCCATTTTATTATGGCTAGGAAGGTTCAGCGAAAGGGGGGGAAATATCGGAAGAGGAGCCCGCATGACGGAGGCGGAAAGCGGAGGGCGGCGCGGGAGCAAAGCAGCGAGCTGAAGATGGCAGACGAGCTGCCGGTGGCTGTCCAAAGTAGCTCCCCGGCCGATAGCGCAGGGCTCGCTGGGCGATGGGGAAGTCTGTACCGAAACCCAATGGTACCGGTTATTTAACCGGTTAAAACCACCAGCAACAGACCGTACTTGTCCGCACTAAGACAGTAAAATTGCTAGGAAACCCCATAAACACGCTTAGATCCTTTCAACATGCAATGGAGTCTGGTTTTTGCGAGTTTACACGTGGTTCGTTTACGACTGCGAGCGTGGGCAGTCGGCAGGCGTGCCGACTACCAGACAAAGGCGGATTGTGTCTTGATGAGTTTTAGAATGGGTCTCTGACGGACGGACTGTGAGATTCAGATGTGACGTAAATGTCCCCTACTAATGACGAACGACGACATACGGGGACGATACGGGACCGTACGAGGGACGTGGATTTCATACCGAGTAGCGACGACTATCTCGCGCGGCCTGTAAAGTACTATATGAATTTCTCGTTTCGATAATTTCATTAAATTGATATGCGCACGCGGGGCTCGCGTGTCGCGCGCCGACGCGGAGCACCCGGGCTAAGCACAGGCGGATGCACGTACTCGCTGCACACACTGTGAGATTCAGATGTGACGTAAATGTGCCCTACTGGTGACGAACGACGACATACGGGGACGATACGGGACGGACGAGGGACGTGGATTTCATACCCAGTAGCGACGACTATCGCGCGCGACCTGTAAAGTACTATATGAATTTCTCGTTTCCATAATTTCATCAAATTGATATGCGCACGCGGGCTCGCGTGTCGCCCGCCGACGCGGAGTACCCGGGCTAAGTACAGGCGGCTGCAAGTACTCGCTGCACATCGCTGCACATCGCCGCGGTGTGCCGCGATGTGCGGCACGACGGGCGGAGGTGTGGGCGGATGTAGGTGGTACGGTAGGTGGTAGGCGGTAGGTGGTGTTCGTAGGTGCGCGTTTTAATGCAGCCGCCCTAACTGCTGATGATTGTGTAACGCCCCAGCACGCGCATGAAGTACGGGGTCGCCTCACGGTCACCGCCGCTCACCGTTGAATCAAGCGCGGACAGCCGCGCACTCGCATCTGTGTTGCCTGCCGGTGGTGGGTTACATCCACCCCAACTCTCAACCCCCCCCCCGCCCCCCGCGCGCGGCAGCAGGCATGCCGGCAAAGGGATGGATAGCGAGTGTGTCGAAGGATGGCGTGTACACATGCAAGCACTGCCACGGCATCGTGACGGGTAGTAGTGAAAGGACGGCGCGAGAGCGGCACTTCCGGAAATACCCGAACTGTAGCCACTCGTTGAAGCGTGCGGCTAAGTTGCGCCGCAAGGCCGCCTTATCACAAGCAGCACCAGCAGGGGCGGCAGCAGCAGCAGCAGCAACAGCAGCAACAAGCGCGGCAGCAGGAGTAGCTGCAGCCGTCGGAAACGGCCCGCGGGCGCCGGTCTCGGACGACGGCGGCTCGAAGGTGGACGATGTGATGGGCGTGGGGGAGGACCCCGTTGGCGAAGACGGTATGGACATCGACGCGCCTGCGTGGCCGCCGGCGGGCGTCGAACCCGCGATGAGGGCGTGATATGGAAAGGCGATCCCGGCGACTTCTACATGAAGGTCATCGCCAAGAAGTTCCGGGGAGTATGGCACTACGGCGTGATAACCGGCGTCGTTACCGAGTGGGTGTTGGAGGACTACGGCGGGGCGACCCAGTGGCGCGCTGTTTTCGAGGACGGTGACATTGTGGACCTTCTGCGTTCAGAGGTGAGTGGGCCCGGCCTGCGTGCTGGTGGCACCACTCAACTGCGGTTGTATGGAATCACACGCACCCGCCCGGTCGGCGTGGCAGGTTGTGGAGGCTATGGCGGCTGCCCAGGAGCACCCCCCTGTGGATGCGGACGGGGATGCTCGCTTGGTAACCGTCCATCAAGGCGATGACTTGTCCAGTGAATCACGCACCTTGCCCGGCGTGCGTTCAACACAACCCGGCTGGCGGAGGCCAAGCAGAACACTGGCTGCCATGGCGTGTGCCATGTGCATGTGGTCCTGGGCTATGTCAGCATGATCAACCTCTTCCCCCTCGCGCCGTTCCACCTGTTTTTTTTTGGCTTGGGAAGGGACTTATGGAGGAAATTTGTCACCGTGCAGGGCCACATTGGATTCCGAGCTATGAAGCAGGAAGACCGGCGCCAGGCTTTAGTCCCGATACCCAGCAACTTTGAACGCGGGTTGCGCCCTTCGTTTGCAGTGTCCAAGAATCGAAAGGTAACCCCCCCCCCACCCCCCCCGGGCGTGGGCGTGGGCGTGGGCGTGGGCGTGACGGCATTCCCCTCCATGACTGCAGGGTCAGGCAAGGTGACGGTGCAGTCCGGCTGGGTCATGGAGGACTGCTTGCACCACATGGAAACGTTTTCCATTCTTAACGCCGGTCCGCTGCTCGAGGAGGCCCGGGTGAAGGCGATCATGACCGAGAAGGAGCTTCGCGTCCCTAGGCGGTGCTTGGGCACATGTACAAGCGCATGCAAGGAGCTGCGTGGTTCGTCACGCGGTGGGGGTTGCAGAATGTGGTGACGGAGGAGGACGGCCCCGAGCGCAAGGCGCAGGTGGACGCGCTCACTAGGGAGGGGAGGACTCGATACCCCGCGCGGCGCCAAGGCGCGGCGGCCGGGGCAGCGCGGCGCCAAGGCGCGGCGGCCGGGGCAGCGCGGCGCCAAGGCGCGGCGGCCGGGGCAGCGCGGCGCCAAGGCGCGGCGGCCGGGGCAGCGCGGCGCCAAGGACAGCGGCGGCCGGGGCAGCGCGGCGCCAAGACAGCGGCGGCCGGGGCAGCGCGGCGCCAAGACAGCGGCGGCCGGGGCAGCGCGGCGCCAAGACAGCGGCGGCCGGGGCAGCGCGGCGCCAAGACAGCGGCGGCCGGGGCAGCGCGGCGCCAAGACAGCGGCGGCCGGGGCAGCGCGGCGCCAAGACAGCGGCGGCCGGGGCAGCGCGGCGCCAAGACAGCGGCGGCCGGGGCAGCGCGGCGCCAAGGCGCGGCGGCCGGGGCAGCGCGGCGCCAAGGCGCGGCGGCCGGGGCAGCGCGGCGCCAAGGCGCGGCGGCCGGGGCAGCGCGGCGCCAAGGACAGCGGCGGCCGGGGCAGCGCGGCGCCAAGGCGCGGCGGCCGGGGCAGCGCGGCGCCAAGGCGCGGCGGCCGGGGCAGCGCGGCGCCAAGACAGCGGCGGCCGGGGCAGCGCGGCGCCAAGACAGCGGCGGCCGGGGCAGCGCGGCGCCAAGGCGCGGCGGCCGGGGCAGCGCGGCGCCAAGGCGCGGCGGCCGGGGCAGCGCGGCGCCAAGGCGCGGCGGCCGGGGCAGCGCGGCGCCAAGGCGCGGCGGCCGGGGCAGCGCGGCGCCAAGGCGCGGCGGCCGGGGCAGCGCGGCTTTAAGACAGCGCATACAGCGGAATCGGCGGAAAGGGATGCATTACAAGCTGTGGACGGCAGCCGCTGAAAACTATGCGGTCATGCCGCAACAACCCCAGCACTGGCTTCTGGATACCTCTGATCTGGCTGACGGCGGCGGGCTGCGGGATGCAGGGCCGCATGACTGAGGTGGCGGTGCTGGTGAGCCCGCAGAGTCTGCATGCGGCGGAGGCGGCGCAGCCGCATAGGCACTAGACAATGCTCTGAAGCGAGCCCCAATTGTCTGCCCAGCGCCTGCCCCAATGTAACGCACCAGCTTGGCAGCAATTGGCAGCTCTTTTGCCCCCCCCCCTCCACCCCACAGACACACTACCAATACCAGTTTCTCATCCCGGCGGGCAGTTGATGCGTATACCCAGGCTTGTGCGTACGCAGTGCGGGGGGGGGGGGGGGGGGGGGGGAATCACTATAGCTAAGCTAGTGATGTGAGATATGAGTGCAGCAACAGATATTGTGCAAGATATAATACGATGGCATGCAAGCGGGTCCCCGCTCTTCCACAATCATTGGCCCTGCTCCCTCTTGCCCCGCCCCCGGTGCCCTTTAGCTGCTCTCAGCATCCCGAGTGGGATGGGCGGGGCAGCGGTTGCTACCGAGTGAGGCGTAGCATCGTTTGCAGTGGCAACGCAGCCTTTCCGGTGTGACGCCGCCTGGATGTAACCCAGCAGTACGCGCAAAGTGCAAGTGCAAGCTGCTGATGGCGGGGATCCCGCGCGGGGGGGGGGGGGGGGGGGGGGGCAGCGGCTGTGGGATAGGCGCGGCAGCGGTTGCTACAGAGTGAGGCGTCGCATTGTTTGCAGTAGCAACGCAGCCTTTCCGGTTGCATAGTGTGACGCAGCCTGGATGTAACCCAGCAGTACGCGCAAAGTGCAAGTGTTACACGTCCGTGTGCCCCACCCAATGACATTGCGCCCGACCTCACTGACGGCATGTCTCGCTCTCCTTCAGCTCCTGGGCCGTCCGCCGCCTCACCCTGCGCACCCTACCAGCCGCGCGTGCCTTCTCGGAAGCCTCACACACGGCGGCGCGAGTCGCGTCGTGGAACGCGTCCCTGACATGGCGGAACTCCGCCCTCTTCGTGGCCGTGGTCGGGCAGGGGACTGCCCGCTGATGGGTCGCCATGCATGGGTACTTGGGGCCGCACAAAGCCGGGGTGCCGTCGCAGCAACACTCCCAGTCCGTCCGTTGGCCGCAGTCCACGCATGACGGGCGTCCGGCCAGGACACGCACATGATAGTGCATGTGGCCGCCTCCCGCCACTGCTCGTAGTGCTCCGGTCAACATGGCGACGAGCAAGTCGGCATGTCCCGCAGGTGGCTGCGGGGCGGGTGGCGCGAGCGCAGCCTCGCTCGCCTCGACAACCCCCTCAGCCCGATCAGTCGCCTCGACCACGGCCTCCTCTGCCTCCTGACGCGGCGCACCAGGCGCATCATCGTCGCCTGGCAGGGCGTCCCCCCCCGCAACGGCGCCGTCGGCGGTGGCCGACGCCGTCGTGGCGGGGTGTTGTGAGGAGGTGGCCCTAGACATAGGTGGGGCCGGCACCGCCATGTGTTGCTCCACATGCGGTGCGGTTCCTGACGCGACAGCTCCGTCGCACCAGTACCGGCGCCGGCACCCCACGCACGCCTGCTGGGCTTACCACCAACCGGCATGTTTCCTTTGGGAGGCGGTTCATCCGCGTCGGAGGTGAGCGGCGGTGCCTGTGTGGGTGTGGATACTGCCCGGCCATTAGGGCTCCCGCCGCCTGTCGCTCCGCCGACCCACGCCGCGGCGTGTGCTGCGCCCCGCATAGTCGCCTCGAATATAATATACATGACGCGGGGACGGGGGGGGATTCGTGCGTTTCGTATGTCGGCGGAAAGGCGTGCGAAGCTGCGGCTGGCGAAGGTGGTGGAAGTAAGCGTGGCGGCGTCGGCGGCGTATTACCGTGCGTGCATGCGTGCGCAACCCCGCGGCAGCAAGCGCCGGACTCGGCGTGTGCCAGCGGCAGAGCTGCGAAGCCATGGACACGGTACGGGATGCCAAGTCTGGCTAAGCAACTGCCGAGGCTGGCGGCTTAACCCCCATGTCCGGCGGTTGAGGGACGGAAAGTGCGTAGAAGTTGATCGGGAAAGCGGGCATATAAGCCTGGCTGTGCTAGGTTCCTATTAAGTAATGACGGTTTGTGCTAAGTAATTCTTAGGGGTAGACCATGCAGCGCAGGTAGGGGGCGGTATAAATGAGGCCGGGCACATATACTGCTCCACGAAACGACACTGTCGCACGTGTAGTTGAATAGACGCCCCCCCCCCCCCCCCCCCCCCGCCGGGTCGGCCCGCCGACCCGCCACGGCATGTAATATTTGTCATGCATCGCTGGGGTATGTGTGAGTGGATGCCCCGCCGCCACATCCCCCCCCCCACCCCCCCCCCCCCCCCCCCATTTACACTTGTGCACTCATAAAGTTTGGGCTGGTTTCGGAGCAATACATGTACGTATGTATATACATACAATGGAACGTAGGACCTGCGCGGAAAGAGGGGGGGCTGGCGGAATGCGTTGGGGGTGCGTAGAGTAGCGTGTTGGTGAGATTCGGGGTGCATCGGACGCCGGATGCCCATCCACCCAGCGTAAAAGACGCCTACGTAATATTCACACTATATATATTCACACGCAAATGTGTGAAAACCGGACATTCCGTGCGTGCCGGATGGGTGGGAATACGGCGTCCGATGCAGCCAAAACCCCAGCAACACGCTATTCTGTGCACCGCCAATGCACTCCGCCAGCACCGCCTCATTCTCTGTCGATTTCGAAAACGCCTTCACATTACCCACCGGTAATTGCAATTGCCACCGTGTAATGTTGTCACGATGTGCGCACACAACAACACTTACTACCGGTTCCGACGCGGATGGAGGCGGGGCTTGCGGAGTGAGTTGGGGGTGCGTAGAGTAGCGTGCTGCAAATAATTGGGGTGCATCGGACGCCGGATGCCCACCCACCCGGCGTAAAAGACGCGTAATATTCACACTTTATTAACACACAAATGTGTGAAAACCGGACATTCCGTGCCGGATGGGTGGGAATACGGCGTCCGATGCAGCCAAAACCCCAGCAACACGCTATTCTGTGCACCGCCAATGCACTCCGCCAGCACCGCCACATTCTCTGTCGATTTCGAAAACGCCTTCACATTGTCCACCGCTAATTGCAATTGCCGTGTAATGTTGTCACGATGTGCGCACACAACAACACTTACTACCGGTTCCGACGCGGATGGAGGCGAGGCTTGCGGAGTGCGTTGGGGGTGCGTAGAGTAGCGTGCTGCAAATAATTGGGGTGCATCGGACGCCGGATGCCCATCCACCCGGCGTAAAAGACGCGTAATATTCACACTGCTTTATTAACACACAAATGTGTGAAAACCGGACATTCCGTGCCGGATGGGTGGGAATACGGCGTCCGATGCAGCCAAAACCCCAGCAACACGCTATTCTGTGCACCGCCAATGCACTCCGCCAGCACCGCCTCATTCTCTGTCGATTTCGAAAACGCCTTCACATTATCCACCGCTAATAATTGCAATTGCCACCGTTTAATGTTGTCACGATGTGCGCACACAACAACACTTACTACCGGTTCCGACGCGGATGGAGGCGAGGCTTGCGGAGTGCACTTGCGGTGCACAGACTAGCGGGAGACTAGACCCATTGTCGCTTATTTACAAGCACGGGCGGTGCTGCCAGACCTGATCGTCTACGGCCGATATAATATTCACACTATATTAACATCGGTGCACACCGCCGCACACCGCCGCACACCGCCGCACACCGCTGCGCGCGCACATTCGTCGCACACATTATCCCGGATTCACTCGCCGTATCCATTACGCCGTGCTACTTCAACAATAAACATTGCGAAATTACACCGACACAATGCCGCACCGACTAGCTCTTGACAATACGTGCATATAAATAGTAGTGGCGCGCTGCTCCTCGCCTCCGATGTGTCGTTGACTGCTGCGGAAGGCGGTCGTCGACTGGGTGTTAGTTTCTCCACCTCGGCCGCCCCCCCCCCCCCCCCCCCCCGCCCCCCCCCCCCCCCCCCCCCCCCTTCACCGCTCACAGCGCCATGGCCGACCTCGCCCCCCCGGGCAAAAGTGGGCGGCGAGCCTTGTTGTCTCGCGTGTCCGCGCCGCCGGCATCGAGGAGGACGAGAAAGACATGAGGAAACCCGTGACAAGGTGGGCGCGCAACAAAACACTCCATCCTCCGCATTAGCACGCACCCACTCGTGGCTAACTTGTGCCGCGCGCAGGTTCGTCCGGGAGCGCCGTAAGGCCCACCTCAACGCCAAGGCTTCCACAGTGCCAGCGGCGCAACTCGTGGTGGCCGAGGAGGCCGCATCCTCAGCCGCTTAAAGGCGAAACGATTGTGGCTTGTTGTGGGTGTCTGGGCACAGGGGGCGTCCCGACGCCAAGGTAAGGAAGCTCATGGCGGCGTCGTCGACGGCACAGCCTCCCGGGGTGGTGAAGACACTGACGGATGACAAGAAGCGGAAGAGGCCAGTGAAGAAACGCCGAGGTAAGAAACTGACGGTCGCGGAGTCGGAGGCGGAGTCGGAGGCGCAGGCGGAGGCGGAGGCGGAGGCGGAGGCGGAGGCAGCGAGATCGTCGAAGCGGAGGGTCCCCCGGGCACGCAAGAACAAGAACAAGCAGTAGCCCCCGCCCCCTTTACCCCCCCCCCCCCCCCCCCAGGCGGGAGCGGCTGGCGGCGAGGGGGGGCGGGGGGGGGCGGGGCGGGCGTGGTCCCCCCGCCCCCGCACCCCCCCCCCCCCCCCCCCCGGGCCACATCCCCCGATGGCAGCTGTCGCGAATATTGTAATTCAATCATTCTTCGGCAAACCGCTGCCTGCCCCCGCCCTCCCCCTCGCGAATATTTATGTAACGTGAGCACTCTTTGGCAAAACATGGCAGCCAAACCGCCCATCTGATGACCTTTGATCGGACGGCTGGCAGGCCCGATCAGCAGTACTAGTACTGCAAATTCCCCAGTGTTACCAAATACGTACGGCTGCGATTTGCGCTCCCATGTACTAATAGTCGTACTTATCCACAGGACGACTAGGGTTCGTGCCCGGGTACCGGGTACCGGGTACTACATCCCCGGTACCGGCGTCATAAATATATCGCGTACTACCCGGTACTACACGGACAACCTTGTACCTTGTATGTCAGTGCCATGTACGCTTCACCGGGCTGGTACGACTAACAGAATGATGACAAAAAGGATTTATCGCCCGCCGGCAATAACGCCGGATGTACTCGCACGTAACTGGATGGACGTGCCGCCACCAGCAGCAGCCTTCACGGATAAATAATAGTCGCTAGTAGTAGTGCTTCGTCACCTGTATGTCACATCTGAATCTCACAGTGACATCGATGCACATCGCTGACCCCCCGTTGTGCGGCGATGTGCGGCACGTTGTGCGGCGTTGTGCGGCACGACGGGCGGAGGTGTGGGCGAATGTAGGTGGTACGGTTGGTGGTAGGCGGTAGGTGGTGTTCGTAGGTGCGCGTTTTAATGCAGCCGCCCTAACTGTTGATGATTGTGTAACGCCCCAGCACGCGCATGAAGTACGGGGTCGCCTCATGGTCACCGCCGCTCACCGCTGAACCAAGTGCGGACAGCCGCGCACTCGCATCTCTGCTGCCTGCCGGTGGTGGGTTACATCCACCCCCAACTCGGAAAAAGGGCGATTATTGAGTCAAAATGGGCACATTTCTGGACTCAAAATTGCACCCCCCTTAACTCAATATTGTACCCCTTTTGGGGGGTGCAAATTTGAGTTACGCCTAACACTGTACGAATGTACTGTGAAACTGGCCTTTGACACATTCCTTTTCTTGCCAACACTGTACGAGGTACTATTCAGTGAAATGAACCTGCACTATGTACTACACGCATGTCCACCGCCCTTTGACGAGATGCGTCGCTACCCTTCCATGCTAACCGTTTTTTTTGGCCTCGAATGCTACGCCGCCACTGTGCTTCCCACTCATCTACCCCTCGCAAGCTCCCTCACGCTTGTATTCTTTGAGGCATCTTAACGCTTCTCGGTGCACAAAAGCATGGCATACCGTCCTGGCAGAGCAAAACGCACATCTGCCCGCTTGCATAGTCATGTGCGTGGCGGGGACATCTGCGGCCGCACTTGGCTTTGATCCAACGAGCAGGGCTCTCGACCCCCATGGCGCAAGATTCTCCGCAGATGCACTTGCGTACCGGCATGAGGGCGTCTCAGGCGCCAATACCCACGACTCAGCCCATGAGGCCCCTGCAGCCGGGCGGTGGGCAACATGGAAGCGCACCGCTATGGCCCGGGGCCGGAGATTCGCAGCCTTCGCCTCACGGCGAGCCTCAGCTTCACCCCCCAAGCCTCAAAGTGTGCCATCTTTGGACCCTCTCCCAGGAGCTACTCCAACGGTACGCGGACTCGCCTCTTCGCTCGCATCTCTCATCAGGGCGCCGTGGGCTGCGTTAAGCGCACCTCGCCGTCGCGCATCTCGACATGAGTGGTGACACCCGCCCCGTTTCCCACCCGTTTCGTGTTTTCGTCCTTGTCTGCCAACGACCTCTAACACCTCATGCACGATCCGCAGTACCCGATGACCTCAGACTGCAAGGGAGGGGCAGGACGAGAGCACGGTGAACATGCGGGCCTTCTTGGCCACTGAAGACCACCGGCTTGTGTACAACGAGCTGCGGGGGACTTGCAACGAGTATGTCCAAGAAAATCACCGGCAGATGCGAATCTTGTCCCTTGGTAAAGTGGCCCGGCAAAAGCCCTCGTCATGGCAGACCCGGACTGCGGCTTGGGTCCTGCCAATGTCGACGGCGTGGCGGGGGGGGGGGGGGGGGGGGGCTGCTCCTCATAATCTTTCTCAATTGCTGCGCGCCACTCACTGCTGTCAGGAGGGAGCGAGATGTGACAATTGTCGACGCCTTGAAGTTGGTCGTCGGACGAGGTTCGGCGAGTGTAAGGGCGCATCTCTCGGAGCACCTCGGCAAGCAACGTGGGTTTGTGTATGTGAGACAGCGAAAACCATGGCGGCGGCGAGAGATGCGTCACTAGAACCCGGAGGCCCACATTAGGGACGACGGGTACGTCCTCGCGGACGTCAAAGCAGCGGTGGCTGAGGCCACCGCTCGCAAGACTGACGAGCAAGAGATGCGGAGGGGGGAGAGAATTTAAAGGTAGAGGGTGAAATTACCCGCATCTCTGTAGTTGGGGCAGATGAACGCTCGCATCTCTCGTGTACAAACCCGTGTACTGTCGCTCCTACCTCTTGTAACGCTGCCCTGTGCAAGGATCCCTTTGTCGTTGTCACGTCGCCTTGGTTCACTCACCTGAATTTGCTCCTACCGCTGCGGGCGACCTACAAGGCGGAAATCTGTTGCGTGCAGATTCCGAGCACCTAATTGACGCAAGGGCCCCGCCCGCAAATGAACTACCTCCACAGTCTGTTGAAAGTGGGTCGTGTACTTCTCATCGCGTCAAAGCACCCAAGAAACCCCGACACCAACAGACGCGCCTTGTGGTTGGTCGTCGGAAGAGATTCGGCGACTTTACGGGCGCATCTCTCGGAGCACCTCGGCAAGCAACGTGGGTTCGTGTATGCGAGACGGCGAGAACCATGACGGCGGCGAAAGAGATGCGGCACTAGAACCCGGAGGCCCACATTGGGGACGACGGGTAGGTCCTCGCGGACGTCAAAGCAGCGGTGGCTGAGGCCACCGCAGGCACGACTGGCCAGCAAGAGATGGGGAGGGTGGAGAGATCGAATTGACCGTAAAGGGTGGGATTACCCGCATCTCCGCAGTGGGGGCAGGTGAACGCCCGCATCTCTCGTGTACAAACCCGTGTCCTGTCTCCCCTAGCTTTTGTAACGCTGCCCTAGGCAAGGAGCCCTTTGTCGTTGTCATGTTGCCTTGGTTAACTCACCTGAATTTGCTCCTATAGCTGCTGGCGGCCTCCAAGTGCGGAAATCTATCGCGTGCAGACTCCGAGCACCTACTTGACGCAAGGGCCCCTCCCGCGAATGGTCTACCTCGACAGCCTGTTGACAGCGGGTCGTGTACTTTTCATCGCGTCAAAGCACCCAAGAAACCCCGAAACCAACGGACGTGACTTGTGGTTGGACGTCGGAAGAGATTCGGCGACTTAAAGGAGCACCTCGGAGCACCTCGGTAAGCAACGTGGGTTCGTGTCTGGTCCGTGACAAGGGATTCATGCAGCTTGAAATTCGCTGCCATAGCTCCCTGGACAATACCTCATTAATCATAGTCAACGATCATAACAAATCATTCTCAACCGCAGATAAGAGTTGAATAGACTCATGTCCGTCGATTTCACAAACCGCACTTCCTTTGCTAGCGCGGCCGGGGCAACGGGGCGCCAACGCGCCGCGGCAGGGGCAGCGGGGCGCCAACGCCCCGCGGCCGGCGCAGCGGGGCGCCAACGCGCGGCGGCCGGCGCAGCGGGTCGCCAACGCGCGGCGGCCGGCGCAGCGCAGCGCCAACGCGCGGCGGCCGGCGCAGCGCGGCGCCAACGCGCGGCGGCCGGCGCATGTTGGTGATTCATGCAGCCCCGCATACTGGATGGTTTGCAGCCATCTGGGCAATCAAAGCATGCTTAAAGGCAGCATCTGCGGTGCAGCGCTGCAGCAATCTGCGGCGTGCCGCCATCAAATATCAAGTATTAGCCCTACTGCCTTGCAGTCCGTGTAGTATTGTCAAGCAAGTGCGTGTTTATATCCATTCGATGCCATGCGGCCCCGCATACGAAATGGTTTGCAGCCATCTAGGCAAATGGCTGCAACAATCTGCGGCGTGCCGCCAGCAAATATTAGGTATTAGCCGTACGTACTGCCTTGCAATATGTTTAGTATCGTCAAGCCGGTGCGTGTTCACATCCCTTCTATGCCATGCAGCCCCGCATACTAAATGGTTTGCAGCCATCTAGGCAATTAAAACATGCCTTAAGGCAGCATCTGCGGTGCAGCGCTGCAGCAATCTGCGGCGTGCCGCCACTAAATATCAGGTATTAGCCCTACTGCCTTGCAAACTGCATAGTATCGTCAAGCCGGTGCGTGTTCACATCCCTTTCATGCCATGCAGCCCAGCATACGAAATGGTTTTCAGCCATCTAGGCAATTAAAGCATGCCTTAAGGCAGCATCTGCGGTGCAGCGCTGCAACAATCTGCGGCGTGCCGCGAGCAAATATCAAGCATTAGTGATATTGTCTTGCAATCTGTATAGTATTGTAAAGCATATGGGCAATTAAATCCCCTTTTTGTCATAAAAATCCTCAAACTGGAAGGTTGCCGAGCCAGCTCTTTACCCCCCACCGTCTTGGTCGACGACCGCTACTACCAGGTCGTAGCGGCGCCGCGTCAGGCTGGCGGGTCCTCTAAGCCCGCATCTCAACCACCGCCACCGGGGTCCGGCGGAGATGGCTCCCAAAACGGCGCTGCAGCAGGTCTCTTGATAGAGCTTCGAGCGGCTCCGCCCCTCCCCCGAGCAGGCTTGGTTTCTCGGAGACTGCCAAGCCGCCGAGTGAGCCTCAGCCTTCTAGTGCGACGAAACGCCCGCACGGTGCGTTGAGCACGGGAGGCAAGAGCAGCTTGTCGCCCATTAAGCTGCGCAAGAAACATTCCAAGAAGCGCGGGCCGAGTCCTTCTTCAAGATGGCGATAGAGTTGGAGGACGACGACCCTTCTAGGCGCCTAAGCCGAGACGCGAAGCCACGTCAAGCCGTCAGGCGCCTTCGGGTGCCGCTAGCGGGAGTCGCATGGCCACATCTTCCCGTGGCGGTGCCGCATCTCCGCCTCCCCGACCCGCATCTCCGCCTATGGAGGCAAAAGCAGCTTCTTGTCGCCCATGAAGCTGCGCAAGAAGCATTCCAAGAAGCATGGGCCGACTCCTTCTTTAAGATGGCGAAAGAGTTGGAGGACGACGACCCCTTCTAGGCGCCTAAGCCGAGATGCGAAGCCACGTCAGGCCGTCAGGCGCCTTCGGGTGCCGATGGTGGGAGTCGCATGGCCACACCTTCCCGTGGCGGTGCCGCATCTCCGCCTCCCCAACCCGCATCTCCGCCTATGGAGGCAAGAGCAGCAGCTTGTCGCCCATGAAGCTGCGCAAGAAGCATTCCAAGAAGCGTGGGCCGACTCCTTCTTTAAGATGGCGATAGAGTTGGAGGACGACGACCCCTTCCAGGCGCCTAAGCCGAAACGCGAAGCCACGTCAAGCCGTCAGGCGCCTTCGGGTGCCGCTGGTGGGAGTCGCATGGCCAAATCTTTACGTGGCGGTGCCGCATCTCCGCCTCCCCGACCCGCATCGCAGCCTAAGGAGCCCTCATCTCGGGACGCGAAGCCCGCACCGCCGCCTTCGCCGACATCTCGCCCCAACGCCGCGTCGCTGTCAGCAGAGTTCAGAGGTAGCATCTCGCTGCGACGAACACAATCTCTGAGGTCGGCGATAAACTCGTAGGCCCGGGGCGTCTTCTCTGCGCGGGTGAGGCTCGAGTTCCGGGCTTGAAACGCCAGTCGCCACGCCCTCGCGTCCGCAATCTTCCAAGGTGAGGCGGATAGTACTTTACGCGACTGAGGGCGCGAAGAGGACACGCCGATGTGCCATTTTTAGTACTATCGTATAATATTGCATTTTACCTGAAATGTGACCGAAAAATGGGTACATATCCCAGCCTAAGCGATCACGTGGGGGGCACATTTTTGAGTCCAGGAATTGGACCGTTTTGACTCAAAAATGTGCCATGTACCCCCCCAACTCTCACCCCCCCCTGCCCCCCGCGCGCGGCAGCATGCATGCCGGGAAAGGGATGGATATCGAGTGTGTCGCAGGATGGCGTGTACACATGCAAGCACTGCCAGGGCTGGGTGACTTGAAGTAGTGACGGCGCGAGAGCAGCACTTCCTAAAACACCCGAACTGTAGCCACTCGTTGAAGCGTGCGGCTAAGTTGCGCCGCAAGGCCGCCTTATCACAAGCAGCAGCAACAGGGGCGGCAGCAGCAACAGCAACAACAACAGCAGCAGGGGCGTCAGCATGAGTAGCTGCAGCCGTTGGAAACGGCCCGCCGGCGCCGGTCTCGGACGACGGCGGCTCGAAGGAGGACGATGTGATGGGCGTGGGGGGGACGGAGACGGTATGGACATCGACGCGCATGCGTGGCCGCCGGCGGGCGTGGAAGCCGCCGATGAGGGCGTGATACGGGAAGGCGATCCCGGTGACTTCTACATGAAGGTCATCGCCAAGAAGTTCCGGGGAGTATGGCACTACGGCGTGATAACAGGCGTCACTACCGAGTGGGTGTTGGAGGACTACGGCGGGGCGACCCAGTGGCGCGCTGTTTTCGAGGACGGTGACATTGTGGACCTTCTGCGTTCAGAGGTGAGTGGGCCCGGCATGTGTGCTGGTGGCACCAGTCACCTGCGGTTGTATGGAATCACACGCACCCGCCCGGTCGGCGTGGCAGGTTGTGGAGGCTATGGCGGCTGCCCATGAGCACCCCCCTGTGGATGCGGACGGGGAGGCTCGCCTGGCAACCGTCCATGAAGGCGATGACCAGTCCAGTGAATCTGAAGAGGAGGGCTGGGAAGGGGGGGGGGGGGCTGGCGCCGGGTGGACGAGCGATGAGGAGGAGGAGGAGGAGGCGGCGCACCTCCGGGCGTGGAGTCCGCTGCTGTGCCGGGGTCCGACACGAATGCCCTCACGTTTGCAGTCATGAAGTGCTCGGCCCATGTGAAGAGCAAGAACTCCAACAACTCCGCTGATAGCGACTGGCAGTTGCTGCATGACATCATGCCCGCCGGCTTTACCTGGGGTGGGATGGCCGTGCCACGCAGCCACGAGGCGATGCGGAAGTTCCTGCGGGTACGGCAGGGATGTCTGCATGGGTGCGTGCTTGACGCGGCGTGTCTTGGGGTGTCAGGCCCCTCACGCTCCTCCCCTCCCGATGCATGCATGTGCCTAATACATCCAGATATGTCCGGCACATGCCCCAAGGGGTGCGTGGCGTTCAGCGGGGCGCCCGGGAAGGCTGGCGGATGGGCGAACCTCCCCGACCAGCACTACCCGGAGTGCAATGCCGACAGGTTTATCCGCATGCCTGCTGGCGGAGCGCGCGAAGACGCCAAGTACACCACCATGGTCGCGCGAGCTCAACACTTCTACCTTAACACGCCGCCGCCCCCGCCGGGGGCTGACTCGGACGACAACCATGCCAGCGCGCGGCCCATAGGGCAGCATTGTGTACGGTGTGGACGCTGGAACGAGCCCACACTGCCGTGGGCTTGGACTTGTGGAGAGTGCCGGCGGGCGGTGGCGGTGGTTGCGGCGGGGAGGAGGCCCTTGTCCTCCTAGACGGTCCGGGCATCCGCAAGGTGGCTGTTCTCATGGCACATGCCCACATGTCCTCCGCGAATGCTGCTGACTTGGGCGTCGACGCCAAGGAGCTGCTGGTGGCGGGGATCCACGCGAGGTCGCAGGACGGTGCGCGAGGGTGGGGGGGGGGGGGGGGGGCAGCAGCTGTGGGGTAGGCGGGGCAGCGGTTGCTACCGAGTGAGGCGTAGCACCGTTTGCAGTAGCAACGCAGCCTTTCCGGTTGCATAGTGTGACGCCGCCTAGATGTAACCGAGCCGTACGCGCAAAGTGCAAGTGTTACACGCCCGTGTACCCCACCCAATATCATTGCACCCGACCTCACAGAAGGCATGTCTCGCTCTCCATCATCTCCCGGGCCGTCCGCCGCCTCACCTTGCGCACCCTACCAGCCGCGCGTGCCTTCTCGGAAGCCTCACACACGGCGGCGCGAGTCGCGTCGTGGAAGGCGTCCCTGACATGGCGGAACTCCGCCCTCACCGCGGCCGTGGTCGGGCAGGGGACTGCCCGCTGATGGGTCGCCATGCATGGGTACTTGGGGCCGTACAAAGCCGGGGTGCCGTCGCAGCAACACTCCCAGTCCGTCCGTTGGCCGCAGTACACGCATGACGGGCGTTCGGCCAGAACACGCACATGATAGTGCATGTGGCCGCCTCCCACCACTGCTCGTAGTGCTCCGGTCGACATGGCGACGAGCAAGTCGGCATGTCACGCAGGTGGCTGCGGGGCGGGTGGCGCGAGCGCAGCCTCGCTCGCCTCGACAACTAACCCTCTCAGCCCTATCAGTCGCCTCAACCACGGCCTCCTCTGCCTCCTGACGCGGCGCATCAGGCGCATCATCGTCGCATGGCAGGTCGCCCCCCCCCCCCCCCCCCCCCGCAACGGCGCCGTCGGCGGTGGCCGACGCCGTCGTGGCGGGGTGCTGTGAGGAGGTGGCCCTAGACATAGGTGGGGCCGGCACCGCCATGTGTTGCTCCACATGCGGTGCGGTTGTGGTTGCGGTGCGGTTCCTGACGCGACAGCTCCGTCGCACAGGTACCGGCACCGGCACCCCACGCCTGCTGCGCTTACCACCAACCGGCATGTTTCCTTTGGGAGGCGGTTCATCCGCGTCGGAGGTGAGCGGCGGTGCCGGTGTGGGTGTGGATACTGCCCGGCCATTAGGGCTCCCGCCGTCCGCCGCTCCGCCGACCGCCGCTCCGCCGACCCACGCCGCGGCGTGTACTGCGCCCCGCATAGTCGCCTCGAATATATTATACATGACGCGGGAACGGGGGCCGGGGGGGGGGGGGGGGGGGATTCGTGCGTTTCGTATGTCGGCGGAACGGCGTGCGAAGCTGCGGCTGGCGAAGGTGGTGGAAGTAAGCGTGGCGGCGTCGGCGGCGTATTACCGTGTGTGCATGCGTGCGCAACCCGGCGGCAGCAGGCGCCGGACTCGGCGTGTGCCGGCGGCAGAGCTGCGAAGCCATGGATACGGTACGGGATGCCAAGTCTGGCTAAGCAACTGCCGACGCTGGCGGCTTAACCCCCATGTCCGGCGGCTGAGGGACGGGAAGTGCGTAGAAGTTGATCGCCAAAGCGGGAATGTAAGCCTGGCTGTGCTAGGTTCCTATTAAGTAATGGCGGTTTGTGCTAAGTAATTCGTAGGGGTGGACCATGCAGCGCAGGTAGGGGGCGGTATAAATGAGGCCGGGCACATATACTGCTCCACGAAACGACCCTGTCGCACGTGTAGTTGAATAGACCCCCCCCCCCCCCCCCCCCCCCACCCCCCGCCGGGTCGGCCCGCCGACCCGCCACGGCTTGGAATATCTGTCATGCATGACCGGGGTATGTGTGAGTGTAGCCCCGCCTCCCCCCCCCCCCCCCCCCCCCCATTTCACAGTTGTGCACTCATTAAGTTTGGGTTGGTATCAGAGCAGTACATGTACGTATGTATATACATACGATGGAACGTATGACTTGCGCGGAAAGAGGCGGGGCTGGCGGAGTGCATTGGCGGTGCGTAGAGTAGCGTGCTGCAAATAATTTGGGTGCATCGGACGCCGGATGCCCATCCACCCGGCGTAAAAGACATGTGGGCTGGTTTCGGAGCAGTACATGTACGTATGTATATATATACAATGCAACGTAGGACGCGCGCGGAAAGAGGCGGGGCTGGCGGAGTGCATTGGCGGTGCGTAGACAAGCGTGTTGGTGAGATTCGGGGTGCATCGGACGCCGGATGCCTATCCACCCGGCGTAAAAGACGCGTAATATTCACACTATATTCACACGCATATGTGTGAAACCGGACATTCCGTGCCGGATGGATGGGAATACGGCGTCCGATGCAGCCAAGCTCCCAGCAACACGCTATTCTATGCACCGCCAA
Source organism: Tetraselmis striata (assembly GCA_006384855.1). NCBI lineage: Eukaryota > Viridiplantae > Chlorophyta > Chlorodendrophyceae > Chlorodendrales > Chlorodendraceae > Tetraselmis > Tetraselmis striata. The sequence continues at coordinate 159,971 of VCJN01002221.1, read as the reverse complement.
TGCACTCCGCCAGCACCGCCTCATTCTCCGTCGATTTCGAAAACGCCTTCACATTTTCCACCGCTAATTGCAATTCCCACCGGGTAATGTGGCCACGATGTGCGCACACAACAACACTGACTACCGGTTCCCACGCGGATGGAGGCGGGGCTGGCGGAGTGAATTGGCGGTGCGTAGAGTCGCGTGCTGCAAATACTTGGGGTGCATCGGACGCCGGATGCCGATCCACCCGGCGTAAAAGACGTGTAATATTCACACTATATTCTCACGCAAATGTGTGAAAACCACATATTCCGTGCCGGATGGATGGGAATACGGCGTCCGATGCAGCCAAACTCCCAGCAACACGCTATTCTATGCACCGCCAATGCACTCCGCCAGCACCGCCTCAATCTCCGTCGATTTCGAAAATGCCTTCACATTTTCCTCCGCTAATTGCAATTCCCGCCGGGTAATGTTGTCACGATGTGCGCACACAACAACATTTACTACCGGTTCCCACGCGGATGGAGGCGGGGCTGGCGGAGTGAATTGGCGGTGCATAGACTAGCGTGCTGCAAATAATTAGGGTGCATCGGACGCCGGATGCCTATCCACCCGGCGTAAAAGACGCTGAATATTCACACTATAGTCACACACAAATGTGTGAAACCGGACATTCCGTGCCGGATGGATGGGAATACGGCGTCCGATGCAGCCAAACTCCCAGCAACACGCTATTCTATGCACCGCCAATGCACTCCGCCAGCACCGCCTCAATCTCCGTCGATTTCGAAAATGCCTTCATTTTCCACCGCTAATTGCAATTCCCGCCGTGTAATGTGGTCACGATGTGCGCACACAACAACACGTACTATCGATTTCCACGCGGATGGAGGCGAGGCTGGCGGAGAGCATTGGCAGTGCATAGACTAGCGTGTTGGTGAGATTCGGGATGCATCGGACGCCGGATGCCCATGCACCCGGCGTAAAAGACGCTGAATATTCACACTATAGTCACACACAAATGTGTGAAACCGGACATTCCGTGCCGGATATGGATGGGAATACGGCGTCCGATGCAGGCAAAACCCCATGGACACGCTATTCTATGCACCCATACCGCCAATGCACTCCGCAACCTCCGCCTCATTCTCCGTCGATTTCGAAAATGCCTTCACATTTTCCACCGCTAATTGCAATTCCCGCCGTGTAATGTTGTCACGATGTGCGCACACAACAACACTTACTACCGGTTCCCACGCGGATGGAGGCGGGGCTGGCGGAGTGAATTGGTGGTGCGTAGAGTAGCGTGTTGGTGAGTTTCGGGGTGCATCGGTCGCCGGATGCCCGTCCAACCGGCGTAAAAGACGGTTAGACAGAGTGCGAGTCACGTTGCCAGAAGCGAGTGTCTTGTCTTACAAGCCCCTCGCCACACCATACAAGATGGGTGGGACGGGTGTGTGCGTGAAGCCCAACAGCAAAAGAAATGAGCGTTATGGTCTAGACAGTTGGCTAAGTAGTAGCTGCAGGCAGGCAGGGAAACATGTCGGGAGCTGGTGCGGTCGCGAGTCCGCTGCTCATTGTCCCATCATGGAAGATTCTAGACAGAGCCGATAACTTGCTATTGTGCTACATTTTCCAGCTGGTAGTCGTTTGACCGCACAACTAGGTCCGTCGTCTGACTAAACTCAGTTAAGTACTTAACAACGATTAGACAGAGTGCGAGTCACGTTGCCAGGCAAAACCGTAAGGGCACAGTTGCCGGTGAAAGCCAGTCACTGTGAAAGATTAGCAACGGAACGCTGCGGTGCCAGGGAGCCGAAGAAGAAGCGGGCCCCGGCGGAGTCCATGATGCATGGCACGATGTAATTGAGGACCACGCCGCTGCCCACTTTCAGCCGCCAAGCCAGCGAATCGTAGGCATAGGGACGCCCGTGGCCGAGGCCGCGGACGCCCCGCCACTGCGAAGGCTGTGCGACGACCAGCAGAAACCAGCAGGCGGGGTAGCGTCAACTGCCAAGGCAGCGGCAGTAACCCATTCGGAGACAATAGCCGCGGTCCACGTGCCGGGATCATCATCAGGGAGCTGCCAAAACCGAGTAGCACCGGGCGGCACGTTATCGCGGCAGGTGACGAAGAACTCCAAAAGCTCCGCGATTTCGGGGTGCGCCTCGCGGGGAATTTGCAGCACCGGACGAGGCGCCCCGGAAGGCTTGCCCTTAAGTACTCGACGGTGTAGCGTAATGCTGCGGGAATCAACCGCCAAATCGCGCACGCCGCACCCCGTACTAGTATCCGCGCGGTGACAAAAAAGGAAATTGACCGCGGTAACGAGCAGGGCACGGAATGTGGGCAGGTCGCACGCGTTGGACCTGTGAGAAACCAGCCGCTGCGCACGCCGATCACATGCGAGGGCGGCGTTCGCAGGCAAAGGCACCCGGTAGTCCGGGGCGTCCAGCACCTGCTGAGCCAGCTCCCAACCGCGCATCGCCTGGTTGACGAAAGGCCCAAGCGCCGGCGGCTCCTTGAAATTATCGGTGAAAAAGGCGTTGATCGCTGAAAGGTAGGGTCCAAAGGCACCAGCCTTGTGGCGGCCACGTGCCGCAACCCAAGAGATGTACCGAACGATGAGCGGCGGATCCGCCGTGTCCGGCAGTCTCCCATTTTGCGCGCATAACACACTTGCAGAATCGGTTGAATTCAGATCCGTAAGACTGCACGGTACGTTCCGCGCGCGAAGACATCAAGAAATTCGCGGCACGGCGCCCAACCTTGTCGTTGCCGAGTAACCGTAGTAGCCCAGGTCGCATAATCGCTGCCCATGGTGCAGACGGTACGTTCGATTTCAACCCGTACCGTACAGTGAGGTGTTGTCTGCTGTGAGCATATATGTACGGGAGATCTGAAAAGCGTCCGCGGAAACGTCCAAGGAAGCAGCAGCAGTACTTAACGCCCCGTAACCGGCGCGTCGCGACCGGTAGAAGAAGGACGGAAGGGAAGGCGGAAGAGCATCACGCTCCATGGCGGCGGCCCGACGCCCGCGCGGCGCCCGAGCAGCCCGGGAAAGAACATATCGCGGGAAGGAGGGTAGTGCAGTACCTCGGTAGCCATCTCGTGTAGCTGCTGGAGCCAAGGGCGGCCGTGCCAGGCCGGGGCGACCACGGTCGCCGCGGCACCCGATCATTTTTAGGGCTACTGTCCGGCTGCCATGGGGGATTGCACCAGTTCACTTCGGGGGCGGCTTCAGTTGTTGGAAGGCACCCGACTATATTGTCTCCCACCCACCCGCCCGGAGACAATTAGTCGCTTGTGTGGTACGTTTCCGGATGCTGCTCGATTTAGATTAGGGTTAGTCTGGTTAGTTGTGAAAGCAACTGAGGTGGGGAGTGAATATCATTTTGATATACGTCATCCCACAGGGGTGTTGCGTGTCCGATAAGCCCAGGTGCGGCAGCAACTAGTCAGGCTCTCCCAGCATCTTAGCCGTGATGAGAGGCTGAGAGCAGCATAGCGGAATGTACTGTCCTGATGAGCCACATGATCGCTGGTGGCATGTAATTTACAACACCGGCGGGGGCTCGGGACGCGCGGCGCCTTTCCGGACACCATCCGGTCTGGCGGCCCGTACCAGTCGTGGATCTTTCGGTCCCAGCCGACCCCGTACATTTTGATGCAAAATCTACGCTCTTTAGCTGCGAAAACCAGCAGTTCTCGGGAACTGCCTTTTTTGTAATTCACACCAGTAGCGGGCTCCACCAGATTATAGTACTTAGTATTACATGTCAGCAGATAAGCGCTTGTGACGACTAGCGAGTACCATTTTTTTTTCCCATTTCAAAGTTGAGTCTGGTTTTGCCAAAACGGTCGCGCAGGCTCATTTACACGGTCAAGAGCCGAAATTGGCAGGATGGTTTAGCGAAAGCGTGGAGGGAAAACGGAGTCAGGGGGGGCGCTGCGTGGAACGCAGCGAAAACAGTAAGGCCCCTGGCAAAGAACATGAAGTTGACAACCGAGGCCAGAAGAGCTCGGAAGTTGAGGTTTGCGGGGCTAGGTTCAGGTAAGAGGGCCGCCCCGCGCGCCCTTCGCGCTCGTAGCGCCTGTCCCGTGCATAACGTACACGCGCGAAACTTGGTCGTTGCGAACCAGTTGTGACACGTAGTGTAACAACCGACGGACGCAGAGATGGGGTGGTAAGAAAAGCGGTTGGTTGAGCCGCCATGTGCAGGTGTGCGGATGGTTGAGCCGCACTCGGCTGTAGCTGTAAGAAGCGCCGCACCGAGGAAGGTCTAAATGAAGTCTGTAAGGTGGGGGGGGGGGGGGGGGGGTCAGGTCCTGACACAGGGCGCTCATCCCGCCGTTGAGCTGCAAGGGTGCGTCTTGCGGCGGTCACCGAAAGGTGGCCTCGCAAAGCTCCAGCAGCTCCGACGAAAGGCGCCCTATACCGTCACTCGTGCTCACCTTCGCGGCCACGTCCACGCCCGCCGCCACGTCCTCGCCCGCGCCCGCGACCTGCAGCTGCAGCTGCTACTCGGGCAGTAGCGGTTGCCTTTGCGCTGCGGGCAACGGTCGCCTCGAAGACACGACGCTCGTAGTCCTTCATGAGGTCCCCAAAAATCGCGGAACCCAGGTGCTCCGAAGCAGGCTGAAAATGCTGGGCTCGCAGCACGTCCAGAACACCTTGGTCACCGTGCACACGCTTGATCTCATTGAGCCTCCGCAGGAAAGCCAAACGAAAACGAAACGCCTTGTCGATGGCCTCGGCGTGATTCCGAGCTCTCGCGAGGTAGGGGGTGAAGTCCTGGTTAGCGGCAGGGACGTAAGGTAGCAGCTCGTCGAGAGCCACGAAAAGTGCGGCCATGTGGGCCCCGAAACACGACATCCACAAGTACTCCTCCTGGGCCGGCAGACGCCGGTCGTCCTGCTTGAGGTACTCGTTCGTTAGGTCGGTGCTCAGGGGGAAGAGTCCAGGCACTCGGCTTACCGGTCGAACGGCCTCGTAACCAGACTCTGCTCTCTGCAGTAGCTCTGGCACCGCGAGGTAGTCATCCTCGGCACTCACGGATTTTGCTCCGACACGGCCGCTCTGGGCTAGCTCTAGCAAGTCGGGGCGCTCTGCGGCTCCCCCGCTGCCTGTCGGCTATCCCGCGAGGCGCTGCCCGGAGCCGAAGCCATGTGCCCCTTCCCCATCAACAACGCGATCACGAGCCGTCAATTGCGCCACAGCTGTAGCCAACTCTCGCAGTAATGAAGACTGGGCCCTCATATCTGCGTTCAGCGACTCCAACGTCGGCTCGACGACGGGTTCTTCTCCATCTGGCATATGGTAACGCACGGACGTCCGGACGAGAATATCATACACGGGTGGTGAGCCGGGTGTGGTCTTGAACAACCTGGGGTGACCTTGCTCGCAACAGGCTACGAGACAGTTTTTACATCGCTGCGTGGAACGCAGCGAAAACTGGAAGATGGCAGGCTCAGCTGTTCTGGCTGCTTTTATGTCTACTCGTGCTGCACCTGAAAAAGGCGCAACAACATATGCCTAGTTCCCGTATCACTGAGCAGCACTTGTAGCTAAAAAGCGGTTAGGTCACGGAGGGAAACCCCATAAACTAGTTTAGATCATTACCAGCAGCGAGTACCGAGTACCAGTACCAGTACCTCCCAACCGTGAGGTCGTAATCGGACGGCTGTGTAATTAAGAACCGTGGGTGGACGGGCGGGCGGGCGGGCGGGCGGGTGGATTGTAGTACTTAGTAGTACATGCCAGTAGATAAGCGCCTTAGTCATGCACCTATAGGCCCGATCCGCAATATACGGGTACCCGTACGGCAATAAAGCTCAGCACCGCGCCGAAAAATCGACGCTTCGCTGGATTATGTAGATTTATTTTTGAAAATTATCATATAGTCGCTAATATATTATTAATATATTAACAGAATGATATATAATATGTTTAATATTAAGACGACTCGCGCCAGGCGCGGCGCCGGACTTGTTTATTTTAGAAAGCGGTTGCCCCTACCCGGCGCACACTCGCCAAACAGTACCGTAGCCGCTCGTTCCCCAGCACCCTCCATCATGGTTCCCAAGTGTCCGATGAGGGTGTCGTCTCGCTGTATTTTACCTCGTTTGTACCCGACGCCACGCGTGCCAAGATCTTGACCCCAGTACCATAGGGCGCCCCCCCCCCCCCCCCCACGGGATCTGACATGGGCATTGGCGTTCAGAACGCCTCCGTCGACGGTCCATACCATACTCCCACGAGCCGGGGGTTGGAGTCCGCCCTTATGAAAGGTACAATGAGTCGGCGGGTGGCTTGGGTGACTTGACTACGTAGAGGATTAGAATTTCACAAGCGTTGACCGCCCCGTGCTGCGTTACTTTTTGATGTTGCTCATGCAGCTTAGGACAAGGCAGTGATGCCAGCGCTGTCTTTGACGAATATGCTGGCCGCGCGACACTCAGATGCCTTAGGCTAGCTCGAGGTCTGCGAGGTGACGCCGCACTGGGAAGCCGCAGGTGAGTCGCGTTTGTTTTCCCACTTGTTCGATTACACAGCCACCGCCGCCGCGACAAGCAATCAACACGCATACTCACTTTCGCAGTTGCTGTGTCAGACCCCCGACGTCGACTGTTGACGTCGACGAGGGCAGTAGCCCGCCCGGAGCCCCGCCCCGGCCGAGAAGGCCGAGCAGCCCGCCAAGCCGGCGGCTGGGGGGCCGGGGTGGTGCCGGGGCCCGGGCGGGCGGTGGGGCGCTCGGGTCGCGGGCCGGCCGCCGGGCCGCCGTAGCCGCTGCCTCCACCCGCGAGCAAGAGGCCGGCCGCCGAGGCGGTCCCGGTCAAAACCAGGGTTGGGCTACAGTATCTACTGCACTGCAGACTGCAGAAACTGCAGCATGCAGTTAAGCTACTGCAATGCAGCCTGCAGTACTTCCCGAAAGGGGCTGCAGTGCAGCTACCAAAAGTGCCCCAAATATATGCCCTTCACTGTCCCGCCCGCCTTCCCTATAATCAGCAGTTTCAGTGCTACTGCAGCTTGCAGTATTGCAGCCTGCACGGCAGCCTGCCTGCAGCCTGCAGTACTGCAGCCTGCTTGCAGCCTGCAGTACTGCGCTGCAGCCTGCAATACTGGAAAGTGGATTGCAGCCCAATCCTGGTCAAAACGGGGTGTAAATAATTTATTCCGCCCGCCCACAGCGGCGCGCCTCGCCGCCCACTGCCGCGCGCCCGCTCACTCGGTATGCCGCGCGCGCGCTATCGCGGATTAGGCCAGAGCGCAGCGAGATTGACGGGCTTCCAGGGGCAGATGCAAAAATGGTCCTACTCGGAAATGATGATGAGTGTATAGCGTCGTCGTAATGATGAGTGACATGCGCCTGATGCAGTTAATTACGAGTACGTCACGGAATGACAACAAACGAGTGTCACACTACTGGTAAGAATACAGGATGAGTACATGGTTCCCCTACCTCTTGGGTTGAGCGGAGGAAAAGGAGGACCGCAATCGAAATTGCCTGGAATACGAGAGAATGAACACCGGTTACAATACGGTTTTATGACGGATTTTTAGGCGTCCTCTGTCCGTCCGCCCTCCGTCCTTCATCATACGCGCTTCGTGTATGAACCGTCATACGTTCGGTATTTGCTTGTTTTGTTTCAGGGTACAGGTACGTGTACGGCTTATTTCTGAATGGACGCGCGTGTATTCTAGCCCAGGCACGTCATATATCCGTCTGATACGCCAAAATAACGCGGTACCGCAGCGCGTTTTTACTGCTGAATCAGCAAGCGAGACGTGCCCGCCTCTTTTATACAGCGACTAGCGAGACGTGCCCGCCTCTTTATTCTTACAGCGACTATACGGTAGTCCAAGTGTATGATGTAAAATGATGCTCGCTCCGGGGGTGGGCTACATGCTGCGGCGGGTTTGGGCGATATGCCCCCGGCTGCTCGCTGGTGTTTCGATCGTGGTGCCCGCGGCGGCGCCTCGCAACTTGATTTCTATGAGTCGACCCTCCTGTCCTTCCGGTCTGCTACTTGCGCTAATGGATGCCCTAAGTCCGTAGTTGCCCTGGTCAAACCCCACCATGACGCCGCCCTTACCTACGCTCTCTCGTTCAATGGCCGCGCAAGCCAATCTGAGGCTGCCCATGCTGCGTGGAGTGCCTACCTCTTGTTCTTCAGGTTGATATTGCGGCCCATGGCTGACTCCCCGCCAGGGTCTTTACCCCCCGACCCGGTGGCGGACTACCGTGACAGCCGTCTGTCGCATTGGGAGCGTGGTGACCTAGACACGTTGTTCGCCCTCGCGCGTACGCATGCATCTGTTCGGGCTACTCCTCATGATTACGTGGCTCCGGCGTCGGCCATTTGTGGGGACCCACCGCCGGTTACCAAAAGCCAAGCTGCTCGGGCATCGGCTTTGGCCGCGGTGGGCGAGTACGGCCGCGCAGCTGCCGCCCTTCACTCAGTCCCGCTCGCGCCCACTGGCCCGCCGCTCCTCCGCTTGCATCCCCAGACCCCGGACCATGTTTCTTGCGCGCTCCCGGATCCGTTCTCGTTGGACCGCCTCACTTTCCCTGAGGCTTCGGTGGACGTTTGCGAGGTGTTGTCCAGCAGCCCCAATGGTTTTGCCCCATTCCTCGATGGCATTCGCTTCGAGGCTCTCCGTGCCCTCTGCTCGCGCTCCCACCTCCGTGCCATAGCCGAGGCCATCGCGAATGCGGAGGTCCCTGCTGGCGTCGCCCATTTCCTTTCCTCCGCTACCTTGGTTCCCCTAGATAAGCTCACGCCGGCGGAGCGCAATGCGTTGGAACCAAGTGCCGGAGACATGAAGGGGTCCGTTCGGCCCATTGGCATCGGCAGCGTGCTTGTCCGGTCCGCTATGCGCGTCCTCTTGCGCGCTCATGGCGAGCCCATCGCCCAATGGCTTGCCGCCCGCGGCCATTTCGGTTAAGGCGTTAAGGGTGGCGTGGAACTAGTTCAATTCCTTGTGCGATCTCTCCTAGACTCGGATCCATCCCTCGTCTTGGTGCAGCTTGACGCCGAAAACGCGTTCAATTCCGTCTACCGCTCCGAAATGTTCCGCACACTGCTCGAGGACCATGTTTGGCAGCCTCTATTGCGTTCGGCGATCATGCTTTATGGTCAAGAGTCCAATCTGTACGTTTTCGACGGCTCCCAACCCGGTCCTTCTCTCCGGATTCCAAGCCGTCGAGGGGCCCGCCAGGGTTGCGTCCTCGGCCTCATCCTAATCGCCGCCGTCGCTGCCCGAGTGTATGCTCGCATCGGCGCGGCTGCCCCCAGTCACTCAGTGTTGGCGGCTTTCTCAGACGACGTCAACCTTGTCGGCACTGGCGATGGACTTGCGCTTGCTACATGGGTGGCCCCGTCCGCTTTTGCCGCCGTTGGGCTAAATGTCACCATTCGCAAACGACAGGCGTATTGTCAGCTTGGCTCTTCGTCCCCGTTCGGCGCCGTTCCTTTCGGGCATTTGTTGCATGGTGTTGTTGTCTCCTCGTCCGGAATCAAGGTGCTTGGTGCCCCTGTGGGCTCGGCCATTTTCGCCCGGGAACTGCTGGACAAAACGGTCGAAAGATTTCGCCAATTCGGCTCCCACCTTATCGGTTTGGCAGACCACTTCCACTCCCACACTGCTACTCGTTTGCTGCAAGTTTGCGGCCGTCGTTTTGGCCACCATCTCCGCTCCACGCCTCGGGGCTTGGGTCGATCCGAGGGGTATGGCGACACTATTACGTCTTTCCTCGAAGATGCCGACGCCGCAGCATACACAACGCTTGCCGGCATATGGGGTGTTAGCCCCGACCTCTTGGATACGCCCTCCATGCGCACGCAACTGTACCTCCCGGTTCAATTTGGGGGCCTCGGCATCGGCGATAATGTGGCTATAGCAGATGCCTCCCACATCGGCGCTGCCGCCCTCGTGGTTGGCCAAGCTGTGACTTTCCTCCGTGCTCAACACGCCACCCTGAGCGACGCCGGGGCGTTCTTTTCCAACCCGTCCGGCGTATCCAGCCCTCATAGCCTCTACCTTGTTGGGGCGTCCTCGATCCACCAGGCTTTGGCCACCCCAACGTTGGAGCTCGTTGCCGGCGCCAACGCGTCGGCGCCGATGTGGGCAGTCGAGCTTCGTGCCGCTCATACATGTGTCGTTGACGAGTGTGGAGACGCGGTGCTCGAAGATCTAGCGGGGCCGTTGGCCTCTGCCCTAAAGTTGCTCCCCTCCAAGCGCTCCAACGTTGCCCGTGCCGGCTGCTCGGCCGCCGGGGCTGAGCCGGCGTCTGCAATGCGCTCGGCGGCCGACCTCCAAGCTATCCCGCATTACTCGGACTTCCCCTTGCACTCCATGCGGAAAGTACAGGAAACCCTGAGCCACCGCATTCACACGGTCCGTTTCGCAAAGCAAGCTTGCTGCGCGTATGCCTACAAGCGGCCCTGACAGCAACCGCTTCCGAGGCCGCCTCTTACGCGCTGCGACGGCGTTCCTGGTGACTGATCCTCCAAGTGAGGGTCGCCTTGGTGAGGTCCGTGAGCGTTCCCCTGAGTACTACGATTCCATGTTCCGTGTTGCCGCTTGCCGCCCATTAGGCCTTCCGGCGGCTCTTGTCCTCTCCGTTGGCGGGCCATGCTCTTGTGCTTCTTGCTCCTTCTCGGTACAAGGTATGCTTGCCCGTTTTGAGGATGCTGGCGTGGAGTTCACTCCTTCAACTTGGGCGGCCGCATACGCTGATCACGTGGCACGTTGCTCTGGGGGCGACTCCAATCACGCCGCACACGAGTGGGCGGCACATGGCCTTTCCGACATTTGCCACGACGTGAAGTCCGCGCTGGGCGTGGGTGACCAGATCCTCACGGACCCGTCGGTGCTTGTTTCTCTCCCGAAGGGCAGCGACGGGCGGCCTGCCGATGTTGGGCTTTTTTGGGTATGGCGGCATCCGCGGAAACACGGTTGCTGTCGATATCCATTGCCCCTATCCTCGGCGTGTCAACCTCGGATCCAACGATTGTTTTGCGGGCTGCAGAGCGCCGCGAAATCCAGAAGTATGACGAGGGTGTCCGAAACGCTGCCGGCATGCTTCGCTTTGTTCCTTTCGCCGTTTCCGAGTTTGGCTCGCTGGCCCCGCACGCCGAGGCTTTCTTGGTGCAGCTCGCGAAACCTAGCCAAGCACACACTGGCCAAAAAATCGGCCAGCTCTTGTCTACGTGGCGCCGCCGTTTCTCCTTGCTCATCAACATGGCACATGCAGACAACGTTCTTGCCGGGCTCGCAGCCGCGCGTGCGGCACGTGATGGTGCTCCTGCGCCTGCGTCGCGTCGCTCGTCGGCATGTGTTGCTATGACCCGGGTCATTGGCTGCAAGCGTCCTCGCCGCGCCTAATAGCCTACCCCGGGGCGGGGTTCCTTTAGTTCCTGGCAGCTAAGTGACTTCGTGGCTCCCTTGGCTCCTTCTTGGTTCTTGGCTCCCTGTCCTCCTGCTCGACCTTGGTTTCAGACTTATGTCTCTCTTTTGCTGGCAACCTTTCATAGTTGATGTTAGTTCTGTTGTAGTGCACTTTTGTGAAAGCCCCGATGTAAATTAATTTGTAAAATGATGTCGTAAAAAGGGGTCGCCGCGGTGCGGGGGCAGTCCGCCGACCCGGGGCCCGGCGTCCGTCGACGGACGGGCTACGGTCGAACGACGGCGTCCGGCGTCCGGCGTCCGGTGCCGGTACAGGCGGCGGGCACGGCGATTCGCGGCGTGCCCGTCCCGTAGACCTGACGACCGGCCCGACCTGCGCGGCCTCGTGCGGGATGCGGGCCGCCTGTAGGCGGCTTGCACTGTATTGCTGATCTTGTAATGCTGCTTTTTTGGGGGGGGGGGGGGGGGGGGGGGGGGTAATCCTGCTTTTAGCGGTGGGTTGGGTACTGGCCTTTTTGTAATGCACACCAGTAGTCAGCGGCCCGCTTTTACGCGGCTTGTAGATTTAATCTGTTTTACAAATTAATACGTCTCTTAAAAAATAGAATTACTGACAAATCTAACGCTAAAAGCAGTATTACCCGGAAAAACACAGTACTACAAGATCAACACTACAAGCCGCCTAAAAGCGGCCCGCATCCCGCACCAGGCTCAACCCAAGAGGTAGGGGCACATCCACAAATCCCCGGCGCGAAGCGCCGCTTAGTATAAATAAGGGGTATTACAGTATAATTACGAAGTCGGGCGGGAGCCTAGTGCAGAGGCAGCGCCCCGCGGGTCCAGAGGATCACCGCTGCCGTGGCGACCGGCAAAAATTCCCACTACCGCCACCCGCGGCGCCAATATAAAAGGCGATAGACACCGCGGCCGGCGTGGCTAGGTATCGGGATTGATGCTCGGACTTTTAATATCAGTTTCATCCCCCGACTCAAAAAGCTCCAGCCTTGGGTTTTCGCGTGCACAACGGATGTATGTATATCGTCTGATACGGTCTATACGAAATCACGACGGGCGATTATAATTATATCGACATGTTCCGAGCTGTTACGACTACATTACGACCCAGACCGTACGCGTAGTGACATGCCATCATGAAATCGGGGGGAGAAGCGCAACATGAATGTGTTGATCATCATCCCATGGTTCTTTGCAACAAAGCACATTGACATATATGTGGAGGAGACACTCAAGGCAATCGCCAGAACGCAGAGCGCGGAGGGCGCACTGATTGTTCAAGATGTGTATGAGGTGACTGACAACGATAAGAAAAGTCAAGAGCGCGCCGTGACTTGCAGCATCGTCAGGTGTGCACCAATTGGCAACCCGAAGTGGGCATGCTGGCCTGAAGACAATCAATAGGAAACTTCCACTACAACAACTGCGAGGTGGAAGCAACAACAAAAGAGGTGCGGAATGAGCACGGGCAGACGCATCCGACTTGGCCGTCTGCACTCCGGCAGAGAGAATGCCGCCCAAGGTACCATGCACGCAAGCAGCAGAGACTCGCTGCAACAACCCCAACTGCGTGAACGGCATGTGATGGCGGAACTCACCGAGCGGGCTGGCGACAAAGTTCCGAAGAGCATGGACGGACTGACCACGAAGGAAGCATGAAGTCGGGGCGGAAGGACCGCCAGGGAATGAAGTTGCGCACAGCACGCAACACCACGAAGATGTAGACCACCGTCAAAAGCGGATTATCCGAGGCGGCCGCGTCCTCAACCAAAAAAGGGTAGTACCGGTGAGCACCCTGCACCGGGGCGGAAGACGCCCGGTCCGCTGCCAGTTTGTTGTGCTCCGTCTCGGTCGCCGCGATCCCCGGGGTGCACCAGCACGGGGTCACTGCCATAAGTGTGGTCGTGGAGGACACACACGCAAAATCGATATCATGTAATCGCGTACTACGTGTACATAATAATCCTGCCGCGCATGAAGTGTAAATAATAACCGACTTGGCGACTACGGCAATTCCATCCTTACCACAGGGCAGGAACACATGTAGTAGGTTTGACCACATGCTGTGGCGTGGAGCAGCATGCGCACTACGTATTAAGACCCAGCCGTTCATTACTTTTAACGCATGTAGTAGTCGCTTCATGATGACGGACGCAACCGGGTGCGATCATCTTGCCTTTGCCCGACTCTGCCCCAACAACATCCCTTGTCCTCGAATGGGCCGACGCCCAAACGGGTAGGGCGGACCTTTCGTGGTCAGTGCCGGGTATTTTGATGGCAGCCAGTGTTTTAGACGGTGATCCAAAAGTGTTGGAAATTCCGTCACTAGCCTCCAATTGGTCTTGCATAATGCTTTGGCAATTTGCTTGATGACTATAACGGAGCGTCGCCTACCCAGGGCTTTCCGTAATTGGATGGCTGCCTAAACGGCCGTCGTAGAGACGCTGCAAGGGTTTCACTGGTGCCAGTCCTGTCCCGGGGGCGAAAAAAAGCATCCCTTGTCCACTCGGTTGAGAGGTCGTCTCGTACGCGAGAGCTCCCGGTAGCGATTCCTGGTCAAAGTATTTCGGCAATATATCGTCCATCCCGGCGTGTCCTGGGTTTATAGTTTACTTATACCCGGTTGATGCATTAATTTGCTGAAGCATTCTGCAAGACTAATTGAAGGCCAGTGGCAGAATTTCCAACACCAGAGGATCACCGTCTTAAGCACTTTTGCCATAAAATAACCCGGCACTGAACAGGGAGCGTCGCCTACCCAGGGCTTTCCGTAACTGGATTGCTGCCTAAACGGCCGTCGTAGAGACGCTGCAAGGGTTTCACTGGTGCCAATCCTGTCCCGGGGGCGGGAAAAACAACTGAACACGAAAGCTCCGCCGTACCCGTACTTGTTATGTTTATATGCATTTACATATGGTGTTTGTGTACGTACACGCTAATATAGGGTGTACAGAGTGCCAGTCGGTGCAAGGCTGCCGCACTCACTACTGGCGCCCATCAGCGGTGACTGTTATCCGCACTGCCGCCCACCACCACTCCGCTTGCAGGCAAGCTGCCACTCCCAGTGCCAGCGGTCAAAAGTGGCCACCACTATCATCCATAATAGCACACGTTCACATGCAGGCATGCATACCTGCAAGCCCAAGGGCTTGCACGCCAGGCAACAAGCTGCATTGCCATTGCAAAGATGATATCCTCGATTCACGTCTTATTAATTTCAATGCTCAAAGCACGACCAAAAGTGACATCTTGGAACATGGCCGCAATTTGATGGAAATCACCTAGTAGCACATGCTTTCTACATATTGACAGCGCTGAACGCACGGAGAGATGCACGGATGCCCGTAAACTTTATCATGTCGTAGTACTCCACTACCATTTTGCGCCACTCATCCTCAAACATGAGATCGTGAAACACCGGCTCCATATCCAGCAACAAATTGATGTCTCCGCCGTCCATGGCAGCCTCGTATTGTGGCACAGCGGGCATTAGTAAATTGGTGCCTGGATAGTCGGTTATCACAACATTTTATTCATTCCCACAGAGTGAGCAATCCATTTTGTGCCCTACCTTCAGCGCAACGACTTGAGGATCCTTAAATTCAATGCCTGCTCTCACACACTTCTGAATGAAGTGGCCCCAGCAAGCCACCATGAAGGCCATCCCTTTCATGCTGACACCAAGGGCGAGACCCTCTCGCACAGCTGGGCACCCCTGTTAAGTATGAGTACGAATAGCCGGCCCGCAAAGTAAGAGCGGCCCTGTCAGAAGCCAGCAGCTGGAGTAAGGACTTGCAACTCATTACTTCGCGGCCACACCTGAACGGAGAACTTGTTGCTGGTATCTTGAGCCACTCGCATGAGCGTGTCTGCCACGAGCGTGTTGCTAAACCGCTCCACGAGGATGTCTTGATAGACATCAAGATTGATGTTGTCAATACCTTCAATTCCTTCCAGAGTCGGCCGCATCTCATACTGCATCACACTGCCACGTGGGGGCGCATCAGATCAACAATAACTAATGCTTGCATCATTGGCTGGCGCAGCTTTACTGCCAAATTTTTCCAAAGACGCGACATGGCACTGGCCTGCAACCACGGCAGCTGTACTCACTAAGTGTAGTAGTCTTTTGTCAGAGGATGGATGGCTGCTTCGAAGATGTACTCTAGACCCATCAGCAGTGCTGGGAAGACCATAACCGAGTGCGTTACGTTGAGCATGCGGATCTTTGCCAATTCGTATGGCTTCACGTCCTGCACCATTTGCACACCAACTTCCTCCCAACGGGGCCGTCCCGACAAGCCCTCCGCGAAGTTGTCCTGTGTAGAGAGGCCCCACATCAGTCACAAATATGTCACAAATCAGTCACAAATGACAGCATCCCGTGGTGGCGTGAAGGGCGGAGGGTTCTTCATGCCGAATCACTACTGTGGGCCAAGGATCTACCGATGTGGAATGTGGTCGTGACGGTATTGCCGCACTGGCAGCTGGCGGTGGGCTGGGTGTTCCTCAGCCTACCTCAATGACCCACTGAGAGAAAGTCTCACAGGCAACAGGCCAGTTGTCCTTGATACCATGCTTCTCAGCCAGTTGATGTTTAACCTGTACACAGAAACACAACATGCTATATCAGGGGAAAGCATATATTCCACTGGCATGTGATACAGCATGCAAGTGAGTACGCACCGTTTCCGAGGTGATTGGCGTGATGCGGTCCACCTGAACACCAGAGCAACGTCAATTTGATACGCGTAGGCCACTGCGATCTCAAAATCACCGCGCAACAGGGCAGGTCGGGTGGAAAAGGTGACCATAGTTGAAGAACAAGCGGAACACAAGGACATGATGCCCTCCTGGCTAAGCATGGCAACCTACCATACAGTTTGGGAACGTGCAGTTGAATTGGATCCACTCTTTCAGGCCACCACCAGCAGACTCTGCCCGTTGCAACACCTTCTCTTTCACGTAGTCGCCTAGGCAGAAGGAGGACAGCAATGCGGTAACGATGTGAATTTCTTAGGGGCAGAAATTGCTGCACACGTAATTCAGAGACGTAGGTGGGTTTACAGTTGTGCAGAGCACACTCACCGTTTCCGGGGATATTGTCGCAGGAAAGAATTGTGGCACCACCCGAGCCAAAGGAGCGGCGAGCCTGCAGCCCGGCCACAATCATGCCAACAGCTGTTGCACCGGCGTAAAGCTTGGCATTGCCATCCATCTCCTGCCATGGCTCTTTCGCAGCATTCTTGGCTGCCCTCAGGAGTTCGATGTCTGCCTTTGATGTTGGTACTGTGTAGCCAAACTCTGTGATGGTCAAGCTGTATATCTTGACGCCCTCGCTGGACAGTGTGCGCAAGACCTGGGCATTGCAATGTGACGTTAAGAATGCACAGAGCACGCACGCGACATCAGCAGGCCGCAATCGATGCTGGGATGAGCGCAGCAAGCTTTTACCTCGCCCGGCTCCTCTGGCGCCAGGAGCATGTCTTTCAAAGCTGCAACCACGCGCACATTTTCCTTCAGCTCATTATCGGACACAAGGTCTTCATCCGAGTGCCCGGAGGTTGAGACCGCCTGAGCTGAATGAGCAATGACAGTGTACATGTTTTCCTGTGGGCGCAGAAACCACAATAAGAGTGAGCTAGGGTGCGGAAATGGTGCTTTCAGGGAGATAGAACCGCATCAAACATCTGCGCATACAGCTTGCTGCACCTGCTCCCTCAAGGCATCGCGCATAAACTTGTCTTGGGGTAGCACGCCTATCCCAATGTAGCCCCACTTCTGATTCTGGGGCAGGTTGTGCCTCAACAGGTAGTCCATATATGCTAGCTGGGAGCCCATACAACACAGGGAACACATTCTCTTAGCGCATCATGGCACCAGCTGGCACACATACCATACAACATGTACAGTCAAGCAATAAGGCGCCTCTGGACACACATAAGTTGCATGAGCTCAAACCCTTACCTGGTGAGCACGGAAGAAGCCACCTACTCCAAAGTGCACAATGCCGGCTTCCAGCTCAGCACCGCTGTAGGTTGGCATCTGAACATTGGACTTGGGGAAGTACAGACCGAGCTGCACAGGCCATGGAGCCACATCAGGCAATGGGATAAATGGCTACGAAAACGTAAGCAGTACACTTGAGTAGGGTCAAAACGGGAGTATATGCATTGGCGTTTGCACACCTCTGTTGTCTGTGTGGACGATGTCACGGCCTCTGAATTCTCCTCCTGGCTTTTGGAAACCTCCTCTAGGGTTGACTGGAATGCCTCCTGGAGACTGGCACCAACCTCTGACTCGTGCAGCATCTCCTGCTCCAGCACCTCCGTAGCTGACTGCCCGCCCCCACCCCAGTGCCATGGGAATCAGTACAAACATTGCAAAAAACCCCAACGGCGCAGTGCGGCTTCATTATAGGCTGGGGATCTTGGCAATGCCAAGCATACACAGATTGCAGTGCGAAGGTGCTCGCCCGTGTATGTGTGCGTGTCTGTGTGTGTTTTAGTATGGGAAGGCAGCACTGGCGATTGGGGGAGGGGTCACACAGTCAAGTGAAACGGGGGAGTGCATGAACACGCACCGTCTCAAATGAATACAGATCTTCCACTCCCATCTCAGATGTGGCATTCAAATCCACATCCAGAACGCCATCAGGCTCCGCCCACTGCATACTGGACTTCACACTTGCCTCTTCTGTAGAAGCGATGCTCGCTGGCCCAGGCATCAGCTCAACGGGCGTCTCCGCGTTGTTTGTCTCCTTTCCCTTCCTTGGCCCACCCGCCTGAACATAGGTGGCATGACGCAGCTTCCGCCACCCCACGCGATTCTGAAATGCACGCTGACGCATGCCATGACTGCACCGTAAGGAGCCAGCTGACACAGCCAACGGTGCAGATTCCAGCGCCCAGCTGTGTGAGATAGGCATCTTCGAAAAGGCTTCCTTAGCAGCACTGTCTGAGTAATTGTCCAAGTGATATTGTCACTGGCCTGCACAAAGAAGGGGGCGTGGATATTACACGCGCAGCTCTGCCTGGGGGAAGACACCTGTATGTCTTCTGCACCCGCACCGCCAAACGCGCCAAAAATCGCGGGCCGCGCCAGCAGGAAGGGGGCATCAAGTGGCTACGCGGCTTTAAATTCCAAGGAGAAAACGTTACTGTGGCCGTGACAGGGTTTGGTCGCGCGAAAGTGTTTTGAATACACACTTGGAAACGTGGGACAATACCGGTATGAAGGGTTACGCCGTGCCGTCCCGTTCCTGACTGCAACACATAGATCGCGTCACGCCCTGCCTGACAAGTTTAGCAGGGGTAAGACTCTGCTCCTGCTTACAAGCGGGCCCTTCACGAGGAAAACAACGAAAACCGAATGCTTCATTTATCTCACCAGGCACCCCTCTGCAGTGTATAGTGTATGTGACAGCACGGCATAACGCGACGACTCGGCGAGCAATCGTACCCCCGGTAGATGTGAGGCGCTGGTCGTGCAAACGATTTGTAACTTGTCTGAAAACACGCCTCGAGTGGTCTTTGTCGGGGGCCGTCTCTACCCATCGAGGTAAAGCATGCCATTTGAATCGGGCAGTTACAGAGCCGATGCTGCAGGGCTCGGCATCTGGTGGCACGTGCGTAACTTGCCAGCCGTGCCGTTAAGACGCGCCGTGCTAAGAGTTCCAGAAACGATACCCAGACGAGCCGAGCGAGATTACCGCCAGTTGGAAGATCGGCGGCGGAACAACCAACCAGGCGGGCGTCTGCTCGACTTCGGCAAGCGGATGTGAGCCTAGGAAGGGAGGGAGGGAGGGAGGAAGAACGGCCGCCTGTGCTGCGGACGATTTGGGGTTTGGTCACATGCTGTTTGGGGCAGAAAGTGGAAGAAAAATTCGCCCCGCCGGGACACAGGCCGAAGCCGCCCCAGCACTTCACCTCTTGCGCCAGCTGCATACCTGCAGTCGTATAAATTACATCAAAGCTTTCACAAAAGCGCACTACAACAGAATACAGCGCGCTACAACATAGCGACTACCTGCAGTCGTAGGTCTGGCATAGCCCGTAGACCACTGCCTCATCATTCGAACCCCGAAGGCCTATCTACGGGTACTGTACAACGGAGTGTCGCCTGTGTGAATTACAAAAGGGCAGTTCCCCAGAATTAGAAAATCAACACAGCAAGCCGCCTAAAAGCGGCCCGCATCCCGCATAAGGCGGGATGGATGAGTGATGCGCACACGGTTCAGAGTCCGGGCCACGCGAGCACGTGTGTGTGTGGGTGATCCTCGGACGTGCTGTGCAGCTTCAGCAACGGGATGGGAGACGAATCTGCGCCGTCTGATGAGGCAGCGAGCACGCTCTCGAGCGGCCACCAAGCTCAGGACCCCGAGGAAATCTCTTGCGAGCAAGGCCTCCTGGTGAGCCCGGGTGATGCACCGAGTGCCCCGCGATGAGAGGGCACCCCGGTCCGCAGCCAAGCATGCGATACCACTACGCACTGTGCGGTGCACCCCCTTGCTCACCTCACCCACTGTGCCGAAGACCATGCCCGTGTACTCCGACATATCCAGGATGTCTCGAAGAGGACCCTTCTGTCCGGGCTCCGTGTTGTGCCACGCCGCGTCCCGCGCAGCCAACCCCCGTTGTATGTCGCCCAACAGGGAGCGCTCAAACCGATCCACAGCTGTGGCCCGGGGCACTGAAGTGTACTTGATCCCGTACCGCATAGTCTTGAACTCTAGCAGCGTGGACTTCAAGCTCCGGGGATCATAGCTCCCGGTCACGACGTTGAACGCCGGAAGGGAGAGCTCTGCGTCCGGCACTAGGTCCTTGAGTTCATCCCGGGGTACGGTGTTGCCGAGAGGCACTGCCTGCTGGAACAAGTCATCCACCTCCCGCCGTACCGCGATACCTAGCTTAGGTCGTGAACACAGTGGTCGCGGAAGGCATCTGCGATAGCGTCGTGCTGTACACGCCAGTGAGCGTCTCCAGGCGCCGGGAGGTTCATGAGCGCGTCGCCGTATAGATCAACAATGACGGGGTTGTGCTCCGTCGAGGGCAGAATAATCAGGCACCCAACCACCGGGGCCAAGCACGGGCTAGGCAGAAAGAAGTACCCGGCAGCGACCTCCCGCAGCTCATGCGGAGTCATGGCTGTCCGCGCGGTGGGGATGGCCACTGTCCACATGCCTGACGCCGCGTCGAGCTGGTTGAACAAGATCCGTTCCCTACATGTGGCAAGGAGAGCGCACACCTCATTTCGAAGCCGAGAGTTGTTGGCCTGGGCTAGAAATGCCGTCAGCTCCTTTTGCGAGCCCGACGCAGCCTCCACTTCCCGCTCCATCTGGCGTGCATCTGCGTCGCCGAGATGGCCAGCAATAGCCGCTTGGAGGCGACCCCACGCCTCGCGCATCTCCGCGGCGTAGCTGTCCGACCCATGAGCATCGTTGAGGAAGTGGTCATACTGGCGGGCGGAAGAATTTGCGTTGAAGCTGCCTCGGCCAAGTACGGACCCGAGCTGTGGGTCGAAGAAACCAGGGGTGGGGGTGTTGGTGCCGGAGTTCCTAGTCAGGAACCTTGGGAGGATGGCATTCATGCAGCCGATGAAGGCGGCATCACGAACGGCAGCCATGCGGCGGATGCCAGCTCCCTTCAATCGAGTGGGGAGGTGAAGCCTGCTGCGCGCCCTGGCCACTGCATCCTCGCTCAAGGTAGCCACCTCCGCTGCCATGGGGTCGGGGTCGTGCAGAAGCTCCGCCAAGAAATCGGTGACCACCGGATTGGTGTCGGTGCCGTACGTGGAGGGATCAAAAGAGACCCCTAGCACCCGTTCGACCGCCGCGAGGATGGTGGCATCCACCGCCTCCGCAAAGGCCTCCACCTCGGACGGAAGACGATTGCGGAGCCAATACCCCGCCTTGTGTTGCATGCAATGCTTGAGCAGGGCCCATGCGTGGTGATGCAAGGCGTGGGTGTACCGACGGCTGGGCTTGGCAGACAGAAGCTTGCTCAGGCTAGCGTCCACCTCCTCTCGTAGCTCCTCCGCCTTGCCGCGCATGTACGCATGCACATACTCTGGCGATCCGAGCGGCACGTTGAGGACCGCGATGCCGTGATGGCCATCTAGCTCTGGCCACTCGATGTCGGCCGGAGCCTCACGCCGCGCCGCCTCCATGTCTGCGCTGTACGCCTGCATCTTGTCGAAGCGCACCTCAAGCCCCACGGACGCCTTGATGGACGTGCGGAAGGCGTGAAGAGCCGGCCAAACGTGCTCCGGAAGGCCCACCAAAATTCCATCGTCGGCGTTGAAGCGCGCCGCCCCGTCATTGACCTCCAACGTGGTATCACACTGCTGCACCTCGGGGTGAATCGCGACGCAAAAGGAAGTCGTGGCCAAAGGTGCGCCCTGTTGCACGCCGTCCTCCGACCGCAGAGGGGCGGACCGGTCGTCCACGACCAGATACGAGTCCGTGGAGAGGGAGGCTAGGAGCGCAGGGATGACAGGGTGTAGTGGAGAGCAATCGATGTGGCGTTGGATGATGGTGCGGCGCCATGCTTCGTTGTAAGCGTTGCGAAGGTCTGTGTGGACGATGACGGCACGTGGGCCAAGCTTCTCGGCGATGAGCCGGACGCCGTGGATGAGCACAGAGTCGCCCGCGGGAATGCCAACGCCGAGCTGAGATGGAGCGAGCACCGACACGTATGCCTCCTTCATGTTGTCGCCCGGGTTTCAGCTTTGAGCAAGGGGTGCGGGTTTCGGCTTTGAGCAAGGGGTGCTGAGTGCATCACACAACGATTGCCAACACCGCTCGGCAACCGTGCGTGGTGGCTCCACTGTTGGACAGCTCGACTCGGTATGATGGTTACAGGGAGAGTGCACGAGGGAGGGCGTCCAGAGAATGCACGGAAAGTACTGGGGGAGGAAGAAGCCTGCAGCGCCTCGTCGCCACGCAGCATACTGCTCGACGATGAAGCGACGCCGGTTGCTTTCCCGCCCCCTTCTGGATAGGACTGGCAACAGTGAAACCCTTGCAGCGTGTACCCGTACGACGGCCGTATGGTAAACGTTGAGGCAGCGATCCAGTGAAGGAAAGCCTTAGGTACGGTGGGTAGGCGACACTCCGTTGTACAGTACCCATAGATAGGCCTTCGGGGTTCGAATGAGGCAATGGTCTACGGGCTATGCCAGACCTACGACTAAAGGTATGCAGCTAGCGCAAGAGGTGAAGTGTTGGGGCGGCTTCGGCCGATGTCCCGGCGGGGCGAATTTTTCTTCTACTTTCTGCCCCAAACAGCATGTAACCAAACCCCAAATCGTCCGCAGCACAGGCGGCCGTTCTTCCTCCCTCCCTCCCTTCCTACTCAGGGAGCCGCTCCGGTCATCCCGACATATATCCGAAATACTACCGACTCGATTCCCGGATTCATCGCCCGGCGTTCCACCTTCTTGTGATGCCGACCTCCAGCCGGGCCAACCCCCAACCAGACACACATATCCCGTTGTCCACAGCCGCTGCGGCCCCAGAACTGCACAACGACGGACGTACGCAGCGGGGACTTACATGCCACCGCCTTCCGCTGAGTCTTGGGGGCTCAGATGGGTAGATGCGGCGGCCGCTGACCCGGGCCGGGTCGGGGGGCGTCATCCCGGGCCGGACCGGAGCGCTAAAAACACCCCATAGCTTGAGGATGCCTGAGGATGCCCCCTCAGGTCCGCTAGGCCTTGCTCGTAGCTACCTGCCCATACCCATAACTATTCCCCTCGTGCCCGTTTACCCATGCAGGCACGCGATGGCCGCCCAATCCCCCCGAATTGACCCGGGCCAAGGACCGCATGGTGCCCCCGCCGCTGCGCCCCACTCCTCGCCTGGTGACATGCGGGCGGCCGAGTGCTTTTCCGACGTCGTTGATGCAGCGCGTGCTTTCGGCACTTAAAAAAAGGCAAAGGACACATTGCGCTGGTGGTGTGCATCTTGTTGCCAACTGAAGTCATGCAAAAAGAAGGACTGATGCATGCCGTATAGGGACATCTGCGGTGTGTGGAGGGTGTATTCGGCTCAGTGTAGCTCTGAGACAGCGCAGCTTGCCTTCTATGGTCCAACCGGGTGATGACTATCGAGTGGCACTGCGGATTTACGACACGACAGGCGTTTTGGGGGAGTTCAGATGGGGTGAAAGGTGCAGGAGGGGCAGAGGCACCTCCAAGAGCGTGGAAAAGTCGCGGACAGCCTCCTGCAGGTTCTCGCACGCGCGGTGGCACAGCGCAGAGTTGCGCAGGAAGCTCTCGTTGCCGGGGTCCAGCGCCACAGCGGCGTTGAAGTCCGCGAGCGCGGCGGCGTGCTTGGCCATTTTTTCTGCAGCATGCCGCGCGCATTGAAGGAGAGCGCCGCCTTGGAGTCCAGTTCCGTCGCTCGGCTGAAGTCCTGCATCGCGGCCTGCAGGTTGCCCAGCCGCTCGTACAGGCTGCTGCGGTTGTTGTACGCCGTGGGGTTGTTTGGCTCGAGCTCCGTTGTCAGAAGGGAGGCGCAAAGGGCAACCGGATGTCAGTCTACGGGTGCAGCTCGGGCAATGCCTTTGATCCGGGCGCTTCCAGGATGGCAGCATGCGTCACTATTCATGCGGGTGGCATATATTAAAAAGAACGCCAGCACAATGACTGGAACAGTAATGTCGTGCGAAAAAACCATGCCATTCAGGGACCACTTGTCAACTACAACTCGACGAATTGCATCACGTCACTTCAACACAGTATGCCAATATTTTTCAAATCTACAGAAGAGCAGTAACGACGGTCGAATTCTTCTCTCATTACTGTAGAGTCGGATCACAGATAGACATTTGAACCTGGGCGGGACATCGTTCAGACATAACACCCAGCAAATGCATCGGAGCGTTTATGGTTTTACAGTGGGATGTGGAGCTGCAATCCCATCCCATTCTCGGTATGCTAGGCTGTGCCATTAGACAGGGTTTCATCGTTAATTGATAGTGAGCAAGGAAGGGGGGGGGGGGCACCTTCAGTGCGCGTGTGTAGCCCTCCACATCGGCAGAGTAGTTCCGCAGCCGGTCGTGGCTGAAGGCGCGGTTGTAGTACGCGCGGCAGTGCTATGTCTGGATCTCGATCGCCTTGGTGTAGTTTGCGATTGCGGCCTCAAACTTTCCCTGGCAACATCGCAGCAGGGCGCCAAGCATCACATCAGGTTTCTGATGTTACCACATCCAGACCCTGAAGAAAAGATTGCCCCACATTCCAGTGGCATTAATCATCACAGTGGACGGGATACATATACACGAACACATGAAAAATGCAAATACGCGCTTATCTGTGCTGGACTCGTGTGATGACCCCGTCAATGTCAGCCTCTCCGTCAATTATGACTGGGTAGCACTCGCCCTTGCTTGCGGTCATCGTGAAGAGTATTTGCGCCCGAATCTGGGCTTGATGAAAGGTGATGATCCAGCTTGCACTTCATACCCAGACTCTAGTGAGAAGCCGATCCCGCTTCATATTCTCAGCAGCCAAACCGCAGAGGATTTACGGCAGCATTGCATCGAGAGATGCAAACGCTATTTTCCTGGAATATCAACGATACCTCACGCAGCATAGTGATTGGTACAAAACGCAGTTCCCAGCTCGACTTGCTTGCCAGCTATTGGGATCCTACACGGGGAGTTGAGAATCTGCAGCGAGATATGCACCTGAACGGCCATGGTTGCGCCGAGGATTTCATCCTTTGTCGTCCTTGTGTGCCCAAGTGGACTAGGGATGAGTGCTACCTCTCTCACAGCTGGGCAATGGGCTTCCTGTCGCACCCCAACTATCGTCCAGAGCTTTTGGATGCCATCAATCGACCATCAAACGTCATTCTTCTCGGTGATGGGCCACTCCATCGCGTTCGAATGCTTCGTATGGGAAAATCAGTGGGGTAGCAGTGTGATCGCTTATATGTCCAGTACTTGGGAATTGGAGCTGTCACATCCATGAGCTCAGAACCTGCTATTTTAAAGCTCAAGTTTCAGATCGGATCGCTCAGCAGCATCAAGACTGCGCGCATCAACTTCAGGCTCTATCACTATAAGGAGTTGCCCGGGTCAAAATCGGTCACCCGAGAAGAATGGAACATCGTTGCAAAGGAGGTGCGGTGCAGGAACATCTTGCACACATAGCCGATAGGCGGGCTGGTGTGCGCTTCGATGAGCAAGGGATTGGGGCGGCGTTTGAGGAAGCTCTCAGCCAGGTACCATATCCTCCATGCATGTGTTGTCCATTGTGTACGTAAACATT
Source organism: Tetraselmis striata (assembly GCA_006384855.1). Taxonomy (NCBI): domain Eukaryota; kingdom Viridiplantae; phylum Chlorophyta; class Chlorodendrophyceae; order Chlorodendrales; family Chlorodendraceae; genus Tetraselmis; species Tetraselmis striata. Next base: position 134,278 of record VCJN01002221.1, on the reverse strand, counting down.
TATAACAAAGTATGTATGTGCAATGTGCAGCAAATATGCATAACAATCAAACGTGATGTATCGCATGTTTACAGGCACAAAGAAGAAGACGTACACCGAAGAAATGAGGTGCAGACGCCAGCAAGAGCAGCTCGAGTTGGCAAAGCGCAAAGCCGCACGTGACAGGAAAATTGATATTAAGGCTAGTGTGAAAGAGTGCATTGTTGCGCAGGTGATTTGACATCACCACCACAATAATATGTAGTTGCATATATCTGCCTTATATGTGCTCGCATGCTATCATCATCAATTGTGTATTCATTGCTAATTGGTGCGGTATTTTGCCAGGTGTGCTGGATTGCCTCACAAGGTGGCTTCTACGCATCGCCGCAGATTGTTGACGTGGACGCGGCGGCTATTGGGATGACCTTATTAAGTGGCTGAGCATGTATGCGACAGCCACAGTGTCTGATGTCAAGCTGTGGGCAATCCGGGCAGAGACTGCCGACGTGCGTGAATTCCAACGGAGGGGGGGGAGGGGCTGCCCCCGCTGCCGTGTGTGCAAACTCTGCAGTGACGGACGCTCAACATGCATCGACATCGCGAGCTAGCGCACCCCTTGCACATGAACGGACCGGCCACTAGCAACAACCCCGCTTGGCATACGAGGCTCAACTTCACAAAGCGATGCGATTGCGGCACTGAAGAAACTAAAGAAAATGTCTTTGCAAGCGATGCATGCTGTATGGTGCGTTGGCAAGCAGCTGCTGGCCGCGTCGACAAACCGAACTACTTTGACCAGCATTCTGAGCGATAAGATAAGGATGTTCGACACCAGCGCAGCGCATGAACAGTTCGCAGCGGTGCTAGAGATGCAGGTGCAGCAAACTCAAGCGGCGTGGGCATCCAATCAGCCAGCATCAACTTTGCCATCCAACACTACCTAGCCATCCCACTCTAGCCAGCAAACCAAGCCGCTGGGTGGTAATGCGTTTATTGGTGCATATTGTATGCACTAGCCGACCATAGCATGTAATTATACATCATTTGATCATTTAACTTTACTTTAGAGTATCTGCATTCCTTCATATTTGCGATAATATTTATTTGTCTGATTTATTATGTGCATTTATTTATCTGTACATATATGCCCAAAAAGTAGTCGTCGACGGTCCAGGCACTGCACTCCTGAATGGTATTTTCATTATTATGCTGTCGCTTTTCAAACCCGGCGAAACACAGTACTGATTAAGTACTATATACAGAGTGGCGGCGCCTACGGCGCCGCCAGATTTTCGGGGCTTAAAAAATGATGGATTCCGGAAAACTCCTCGGATTTGAGCTCCGCTCCGCGAGAGCTGCAATTTGATGTGTAACTCGCCTATTCTTTCCAAGAATATCAAATCCTGGACAAAACGGGGCTCAGCCAGGTTTGTCCTGACGAGCCCAGTTGGGCTTGACCGGAGCGGGCGGGAGACGCCGGGTGGAGCGAAACCAACAGGGCTCAGACTCGAGCAGTAAGCCGACCACCCCGCCTGCTGCCTCAATCGATCACCCGCGCCGAACGCGCCGCGCGGCGAAACGAGAGGAACGAGAGGACGAGTAGAACAAGACACCCATCTTGTCACGAGCAGCAAAACGAACTATCTGCTGTAGGCTCTCTCGGTCTTCGTATGGAAGAACGCGCAGGGCTGTTTAGCCCTGGCAGTTCTCTCATGGCCAACACCAACGGGGACAGCAACGTGGAGGCACCGGCAACGTTGACAGGCCAGGATGCAGCAGTACACGGGCCTTTGTGGCGGCCGGTCAGCCGACCAAACGCTATTCGCTGGTCAGACACCAACTTTCTCGCGGTTGCCGCTGGTGACACTGTGGCCATCCTCAGTGCCGCTGATCTGCCGGAGGGGCCGCGTGGGGTTGCGCGCCCTTTTCTCGCTAGCGCATCGGAAATGCAAAGTGCTGTACAGGGCCCGCCATCGGATTCCCGACGGGACATCGCGTATTCCCTCGGCGCAGCGATACGCAGCTGCAGCGGCCTCCAGCGACAAGCTGTCCGCGACCTGGCGTGGTCTCCACCTGTGTGCAGAGTGCGCGCTTCGGAGCTGCTTGCTCCATGCTGTCTACTGGCTGTCTGCACTTCCGCATCCAGGGTAAAGCGCATGCCATCCACAGTCAACGCTCTACCATATGGAACCCCCTCTCCCCTGGCCTCCGGAATGGCCTTACCACTTTTCTTTCACCCTCACACACCTCTACTCTAGACGCAATTACCCCCCCCCCCCCCCTCTCTCTGCCCGCCCCGTTCCCTGTCCTGGCTCACTTCCGTTTGTTTTCAATCCAGATATCCGTGTTTTGCAGTGATCAAACGCCAGTTGGGAAGTGGGCTGACTACCTTGATGTCTCAGCACTGTTGAATGTGTATCAACAAGAAAATTCTTGGAAAGAAGCGGATGCACATCCGCTGGCAGACTGCAGCGAGGTGCCAACCCCATGTGGCCCTGGGCTGCTGCGGCTCCGTGGCGGCGCAGGGAAGGGAAAACGCAAGTTAAACGAAAATGGGCCAGGTACTATATCTTCGCCCCTCTGCCTGTTCTACTTGCCATTTTATCTGCTTGTTCCAGGAGCTTTCACAAATTTATTATGCAGCCACGCAAAATTCCTGATAGAGGGGCAATAGCTAGGTTCCATCGCAAGCAGGAAAGGAAGGGGGGGGGGGGGGGGGGGCAAGCTGGTTGGAAGCAATAGTATGGCAGCTACTGCAGTGTGCGCCATGTTGGGACTGCAACCCTCAGGTCAGTGCATGGGTCGGGAGAGGGGCAGGCCGATCGACACAAAAAGTAGACAGGTGCAGGCATTGCTAGAGTTTTTTACGGCAACTTGTAGCATTGATATAGAGGCATCTGCTGTGCACTTACCTTCTAACACGTGTTCCAACCATTCGCTGACAGGCAGACGGCGGTCGGCTGGGCGTGACAACAACCCAAGAGGCGATCCGGCAAAGGAGGAGGTTGGTTCAGGTGAAGCAGGTGCTGCCATGGAGGCGCAAAAACACAGTGGAGAACGCTCTCAACCTGCCGGCAGCCCTCCCAACGCAGCAACTATATTAGCCCCCCTGTCCACACGCAGCAGCGCGCGTGTGGCGGGAAAGAGAAGGATGGTTGCTGGCAGTGGTACACTGCTTGCGTCACCGAGGCGGACCAAACACAGTCATGACAGTGGGCAGGCGCAAATCGCTGTAGACGCAGAATATACCACTGGGCACACCTCGGACACCAAAGATGCGAAACGTCCTAGGCATGGGAATTCTACAGGTGGCTCCCAGAGGTCCTCAAAAGGTGAGCGCCCCCCACATCTGCCGCTCTTGCGATTTGAGGCCACAGTACCAGCAACATGGCAGATATCAACACTGTGGAGCTGCTGCTTGCACGTCAGGTGGCAAAGGAGCGGCCGCTGAGTTGGCTGAGGAAGCAGGTGTGATAACAAGTCAAGACCCAGCCCACACGCCCGGTCGTGGTCGGGGAAGGGGGCGAGGGAGGGGCAGAGGACAAGGCAAAAATGGGATCGAGGTTCCGCCGGATAATGCAAACAGCCAGATGCAGACGCGGTCAGGTGATGCAGAAGCTTGCGGTATGGTCATGCGAGGCCGTGGGCGTGGCAGGGGGAGAGGCAGAGCACGAGGCCATGGCCTGACCGAGGCTTCCCCTGGCGAGGCTCGGCCTGTGGGTGCGAGCAGCCAGATGCAGATGGCGCCAAGTGATGGACAGGCTTGTGATCTGGCCATGCAAGGCCAGGGGCGCGGACGTGGACGTGGACGTGGCCGTGGCAGGGGGAGAGGCTGGGGTCGAAGTCAGGCATCCCCAGGCGAGGCTCAGCCTGTCGCTGCCGGCGGCCGGGTGCAGACGGAGTCTGAAGATGGCCAGGCTTGTGATGCGGTTGCGCAAGGCCAATCGCGCGGACGTGGCCGCGGCCGTGGGAGAGGCCGAGGTCAAAGTAAGGCACCCCCGGGCAAGGCTCGGCAAGAAGGCACTCAGGTGCAGACTGCGCCGGATGATGGACAGGTGTATGATGCGGCTACCGAAGTCAAAGCGCGTGGCCGCGGTCGTGGGAGAACAGGAGGCCGAGGCCAGGGCCAAAGTCAGGCATCCCAGGGCAGATCTCAGCCGGACACTGCCCACAGCGATATGTACTTGGCAGCAGGTGACGGAGAAGGCGGCAATGCGGTCGCTCAAAGCTCGGGTCGTGGCAGTGAGAGGGGGAGTGGACCAGGCCGAGGCCGGAGAAAGATCCCCACTGGCAGCGAGCAGCCTGGCGCCGCAGAGAAATGGATGCAGGTGTCGTCAGATGACGAGGAGGGCATAGTTGGCCAACAAGGTCAAGCTCGGCCAGCGAAGAAGAAGCCAGTGAATCGCCCTGCAGGTGAGCCGCATAGGTGGTTGCTGCAACACCGCTGGGTGCCAAGGAAATGTACCATCAAGGGGTGCGGGCTATCTCTCTGCAGTGTTATCTGTTGTTGTGATATCATTTTATGCTCCCTGCTGAGACTGAATGAGTCAGCACCGTTCAATAGACCAAGTCTGTCAGGCAGGCCGAGTCTGGGGCTCAGTGAGTACAGCAATAACTCGCCAGGCAGGTAGCCAGGCCGCAGATGGGGCTCTGGGATTTGTGGCCCTCTGTGACCCGTTGTTTTCTGCCTTCACGAGTCAACCACACTGGTTTCGCGGCAACATCGCAACTTGATGTGGTCCATGAGGTACCTATGCTATCGTGGCTGCACAGATAATATAGTTGTCTTGCCACACGAGATCAAGACACCTTGCAGTACTTGTGCTCTGTTAAATTCCAACATGTCAGCCGTGTTCCCCTTGTGTGCGCGGCCGGAACGGTGATTGTTCGCGAAGGCCGGTTGTCGATGATACTGTGATCAAAGCAAACCGACGATTTCCCACTAGAGCGCTGCAGGTGTCGTGATGATTTCAGCCATGTTTGTTCCCCCTTGCAGAGCTTGGCCCTGGACTGTTCGACCGGCGCAGCACTTTCCTATCTCCATTGTGCTGTAGTTTTTCTGATAGCATCAACTGCGAGGCGCCACAGCAGGGCACTATGTTTCTGGCAGTTGGGACACGCTCCGGACATTGTGTCATTGTTCGGTTCTCACAACCTGATGCATGCAGTACAGCCGACGACGGGGGACACCAACCAAAAGCACATGTGGTATGCAGGAAGCTCGTGTGCATCGCCCGTCGTGCAGTGCATTGAGCACCATTGGCTGCGGGATGTATTGACAGCATGCGTAACATTGCTTACCGATCGCTGGAGTCCTTTGCGATACTGATTGCGTGCGGACCAACATATGTTTGCCATGTGTGCCAATGTCCAGGTCAGTGTATCGCGCGCCCACAACTCATGGGTCACCTGCTGCTCATGGCCGCGCGTTCTCCATGCCGATGCCGATTTGGCAGACAGCATGCGCTGCCGTTTCGTTGTGACAGCAGGGCACGATGGTGCTGTCACGGCCTGGCGCTTTGATGTTGAACGGGGGACTGCGCCTTCTGGAGGTCCGCCCCCTGCACGCTACCCCCGCCCCCTCCCTGGACACTTGATCCCCGCCATCCTCTTCTCACCCCTCCTACTTGCCATGCATCCCGGGCAAGAGTCCTGGGCGCACCGCATATCCCTTTCTCAGCGGCAAAGATCAGCTTCCTATTGGAGGTTCAATATAGACATACACTCCGGGGGGACACGTCTCCGTGCTGACACACTGCGGATTCCCTGTGTTGCAGATGGAGGAGGGCACGCGCCATCTCTGCTGTCGCCAGTTCACACGTGTCTGCCCCCAAATGGGCATAGTGTGTCCGCGTTGTCATGCCGGCTGCTGATGAGTTGTTTCCTCCCTGGGAATCGTGAAGGTAAACCTCCATGGCGTGCGCTGAACAACAGCACATCGTGCCGACTGTGTGCATACTTTAGGTGATGCATTTTGCATCACGCAATGAGTGGACCATGTGGCAGCCCCAGTAGGCATGGCCCGGAAACATGACAAGCCACAGTGCGAGCTGGTGGTTGGAGCTGGAACTGTATCCGGCAATGTGCATGCCTGCCGAGTCTATGCATCAGCTGCGCTTCAAATTGGTAGGCGCGGAGCTGACCACTGTGCTGTTTCGGTCAGCCAGGCCCACAGGCAAGAGCCATTTCCCCCGAGATTGCCCCAAAGGGTTTTCATGCCTCACAGTGTGTTGCAAATCAATATTTACATGCAGCTGACATGTTGTCCACTTGTGCCCAAGGTGTAAGGCAGTCACTGGTGTGGACGTCCATCCCCTGACGGGAGACCTCGTCTCCTGTGACACCTCTGCCATCAAACACTGGGAATGGACCTGGAAGGGAGATCAAGCTTCATTGTCAGAGGTGGCAGCCGCAGGGCAGATGCCAACAGCAGGGCACTGCTTCGGTGTGGCGCTCAGGTGCGTTCAGCGTCCAGTGCCACAGAATAGCTTACCCGTGCAACTCAAGAGGGGGGGGGGGGGGGGGGGGGGATTGGCTGTCATCAGAATGCCCTTACAACCACTGATACAAGGGCCGCCCCCAAAACAGTGCAAACGGCCTCCATTGCGCATCAGTGCAAACCTTCAGCGTTGGAGACCCAAACAGCACTGCAACGCTGTACACCAAAAAGTCTCTCGCGGGCTCCGTTGTCCTGACACAGATGCCGCAGGTACAGCACTGCGCGCCCGTTTGCCTGCACGCCTGTGTGTTGTTGCCCGTCCGTGTAAAGTACAGCTTGCCATAACTACGGTTCATGGACACGCGTCTGACTTCGCAGGCACGGCGCGGCAGGGAAACGACCCATATGATCCCAGCAGACAGGGTGGCTGCTCGGCTAATGAACCGATCCGGGCCTCTGAATGTTTCAAGCCTTTGGGATGTCCTACATGCAGCGGGTGCATGGCAGGCATGTACACGCCACACAATGGCCACGTGCGGCACCGCCATGGTTGAATACTGCTTGACCAATATGGGTATCAGTGGCTCCTGACAATCGCTGCAATATGTGGTGCAGCGGTCATTGCGGGAATACCATGGCCACGAGCGCAAGCAGACACTGAAGGAGAGGCCGGATATGAGGGAGCCGCACCTCCCGAAGCTAGAATTGGGAGCAGCAAAGCACTCTGACGAGGCCGTGAAGCTGCAGAACTGGTGGCCTGTGGTGGAGGCTCTGGTTGATGTGCTGGAGGCAGGCTACCGCCAGGCCACGGCCACCGCTACCACCAGGGGTGACACTGCCGACCTGCAAGCGCTGGGCCTCCAGGGCTTAAATGGCCTGCAGGTCTGCTCCCGGACTGTGTGCCTTTCCATTTCTGTCATTCCAATGCTTTACCGCTGGAACGCCCGATGAAGTCGCAACATCACAGTCGGGTTTATTCGGCGATCGCGTTGTGCTACACTGATAGCGGTCGTTACTGCCATCCGCAGGCAGCCACGGCCCTTCGCCGCCTGGCCCTACGCACCATCAAAACAGCGACAGCGCATGACATCATGGAACAGAACCTCGCGGCTGTGAGTGCAAATGAGGTCGCGCTCCTCGGCATGCATGTTCATCAACTGGCAGCAGAAGCTGATACCCGTGCTGGGAACAAGGCGCCAGCAAGCCACGACCCCCTGGCACGGTGGCTGCAGTTGCGCCATTCATTGCCCCGTGCCATCACAGAGGCGCTGTCAGGAGCTGCTGGCGCTGCACCGGCGAGCAGCCGCCAGAGTGATTCCACAGATGATGGCTGCTGCCCGGGGTGCGGAGCAATGGTGGAATGGACCGGGCAGGACCCTCTGGCAATTGGATCCCAGGCAAGATGCCGCTCCGAAGGCTGTGGCATTACATTTTCCCTCTGTGCGGCAACTCAAGCTCTATGCCGTAGCGCGCGACCCTGGCGGTGCGCATGCTGTGAGCGGAGATACGATCCCAACTTTTTCCAGCAGGCAGAGAAGGCGCCTGCCTGCCTCTACTGCGGGCTGCTGCTGTGTGGTGGATTGCCCACCTGGATGTTCCAAATGGATGGCCTTTGAGAGATCCCCGTGCAGTCTTGGGCCCTTACTGCGACGCTTCCCCGATTTCTGGTCTGTAAAGATCTACTGCTTGAAACGCTTTAATCCTGCAACGTAGCCAGTTTGGTTATCCGTCTTGGCTTTCTCTGCGGTGGAAGCACCGGTTGGCTGGCCTGCTTGGGAAGGGTCCTGCTTGAATCCCAGCTCCGCAAGATCCTGCGATGCCATTAGATTCCTGCATCGCAGCATCTCGGCAACTCAGTATCTCCGAGCACGGGATGTATCAGGCAGAGGGGTTCTAGGGCAGACAGGCGGTGCGCCCCGCTGCAGTCGCTTTGTATAAAAATGAATTGCTTAGCATGGCTGCAGCTGGCCATGGACTGGGATCCTGCAAGAATTGCGTGACGACATCGCAGAATTCCACGGCGCACATCACCCGCCTCGAGTCGAATCGCGCGGGTGATGTGCGAATCAATCCTTCGAAATGTTTACGGCAAAGTCCCCGCACTGGCCGGATGCCGCGTCCGCCCAGGAGCAAGCGGCCATCATGGCAGATAACATGCGCAATAGCTGATGTGCCATAATATTTCACATATGGGATGTGAGGGAAGGGGACACTCACTTCTCCATACGACATTGCAAATACTTCTTTGACAGCTCTCTGCATGGCTGCGACTCGCCGCCGTGAGTTTTTAAGCAGGCCAGGTACTCCTGCATCACCTGTACCAGCATCCCATCCAGTCACACACGCGTCATGTCCCTGGTTACCTCCTGTATGCTACTGTGTGTACAGGTGTTCATTGAGAATGGGTGTGTCCGCAGCGCGTGCCTTTTTGCACTCGCCAAAATGATCTAGAGGGAAGACGCCCTTCTCAGGCGCTTTGGGTGCCACTCCTCGGTTTCCTCCGAAGGCAGACGACATCGCTCTGAGGCGCCAGTCCAAAAGAGGGCTATCTGTGCTTAGGCTTAATAGCACATAGCAGAGCTCCAGTGGATGTGAGCAGACCTGCAGGGTGGGGGCATTTGCGCTTACGACTTGTTGTGAGGATACGCATACTGGCCTCCACACCGCAGCCCCTCACTTCAGCGCCATGCTGCACGTGAACGAGGTGGGCAGGTTCCCGCTCATCGGACGACGGCTGAAACTCAACCACGCTTCGGCCGTGCAGACCATCCCCCAACTGCCAATGCTGTGCTCTGCTAGCGGGGAGGAGGTGGAGTGTGGCTCACACGCTCAGCGGCAGGCCAGTATGTGGACCAGAATGCACTGGCGAATACAATCTGGAGTGGATATTATGAAATAGAGCGACAAGCCACTGGCGCGTGGATGTATGCGGCCGACGGCGCTCCATACTCCACACGGGTACGGGCCACAGCATTATTTCTGCTAGTCGGGTTCTCGACGCGGGCCTCACCACAGGCGCGCTCGCGCTGGAGCACTCGGTAAGAGAGCTGCCTGCCACTCGGCCAGCGACGTTGCTGCGGGAATGCGAAATAAATGTCGCGCCATAGGCGACCGGATACTGCCGTGTGGCTAGCAATGGGGGTGTGTTGCGCCAGACGCTCGATCGCCGGGCGCTGTGCGATTTTCTGCTGCGCCTCCTGTGCTTTATCGTCTCTGGTTTCGGAGCGAGTTCGGTACCATAGATAGGAGCATAACTCGACGGTTAGCAATCCGCCAATCCTTAGGCGCGACTGTGGGTAATACTGTATTAACAGGTATCACGTGCTAAAGTGGATGCGGCGTCTCACTTAATATCTATAGCGCCCAATCTCGCTACCAGTACGACAGTCCCGCTGCGCTACCCAATGTCGAGTCTCATCCGGTAGTGGGATGACTTTCCCGACCCTAACTAAGTAGGCTGTCACGGATAACATATGCCGACCGGGTGGTGCGTTGGTCGTGCAGTCTTGGCGGTACCGCAGTGGTGCGCGCATATTTGCGCTGCTGTGAATGACGTTTTCTACCGTACTTTTCGTCTGTTGTTTTTTATTAGCTGGTTTCGGAGCTGGCAGGGCAAGCGGAAGCGGAAGGGCGGTGCCCCTTATTAGGCAGGTCCGATTTAATGTTGTGTTTTTGTACTCTACTTTCCGGAGAAACAGAGGGGGGGGGGGGGGGGGGGGGGGGGGTTTACCTCAACTTTATGTTCAGAATGTACTTAAGCAGTACTTGGCGGCTGGGGGCGGTGCATGAGCGGCTGGGGGCTCAGCCCCGCACCGCCGCCGTGAATATATTGTGTTGGTTACGTGGATAGCGTCAAGAGAACGCACGGAAAGTCTTTAATATCCAGGCCAGGCATACAACAGCTTAGCAGCATCATAGCACTATACATGGAGGGGTGGATAGGCCACTTTATGGTTGGTTTGTCATGATGCTGACTGTAATATATGGTGATGGTTCCAAAAAGTGCCCCACCACCTCTCCATTTTATGCTTGCATACGGCAGGAAACACCCTTCTGCACACGGCCATGCATTGAAACCATTAACAAAGTCATGTAAGTGGTTACTTATGATGCAACTTTGGGCATGTTCTGTTAAGTACTGTGAGATCAACATTAAAAAAAATAAAGGGGAGGGGGGGGGGGGTCTAAAACATAAAATTAAATCGGACATGCCTTATTACCGTCGTTGCCGATCCGCGCCATCCGCCATAGCCAACTGCCAACCGCTCAGCTGGTTTAGATACATGTAGCGATTAGCGGTACCAGTACGGGCACTTGCCTTAGCGTACCGAGCGGCGGTACGGGCGAAGTAGTACAATAAGCACGGCGATGTAAAGAGCAGCAGCGTACCCGTGGCGGTGGCGGCGGTGCTTTAATACACCCCTCCGCATCAGTCCCACGCGCCCGCCCTTGCTCGCTGAATCCGTCCGCAATTACGAATAGTAGAGCAGGCTTCATGACCTGAAATCTGGGAATGCTGCACATTTACGATGTTCAGCCTTATTAATTTATCCCCACGCCGCACTCTCCGCCCGCCGGGTGTTATTTGAAACCGGCGAGATAGCCGGCGTACGGTGTATCATGAACCCGTATAGACCATCTCCATCCCAACCCCGAATGATCGGCCACAAGCAGTGCACATTTCGCGAACGAGAATGTTTACTACTCATCGTAGTTTCCTCTTCCCTTGTCTACTTAGCGGCGCGGTACGGCACCAGTAGTATGGTGCTACTCTGTCCACGTGGCATGCCCGTACCGCCCGAGGAGCAGCATCGACCCCATCGGCTCTCAAAGCATCTACATGCCACCCCACCTACCGTTGCGTTATTCGTCTCTATCGCGAGAATATGGATATATACACAACATGTGGGCGTGGTGCGGTGGGTGGCGCGTCGACCACGCCTCTACGGGTGGTGGTTGACTGAGGTCCAACTCATCCCGTATTTTCTTTTTCGGCTCGGAAATGTGGGGCACGATGGGGCACCCAACACAAACCACCTCAGGGGTAGATTTTTGGTTGGGCCGCGTCCACATGAGCTAAGCCGCAACTATTTGGGGGTTAGGCTGGCTAGATATCATGAGGAGGTAGGGTGGGAGTCGGTGAGCGAGGGGGGTCGAGACGGCGGAAAATCCGGTTCGATGGGATCTATTATATACCTGGTCGGCATGGAACGATATTGACCACAACTCGACCGCGGGCGAGCGTCAGCCCTCCGTATTGGTCTATCCTAGTGCACTTCAGCTTTGTTGCCATGTGGTTAATTCAATCTCTCCTGTTGGAGGGGTTGAGTCCGAGGGGATGTCTGAAAACGCGAGTTGTTAGATCGTGTGTGTCAATTTTGCTGGGACAAATTGAAATTGAAATTGAAATTGATTAACAACATACTGTCTTGCTGCTCTCCACTGCCCAAGCCGAGTTGCTTTTAGGACCTGCTTTATCCAACCGATGTGGGAATCCGAGGGATTTCGGATGCAGCTTCCGGCCTTCATCATTTTCGCCCGCGCCCCTCCTCCGTCCTTCCACCTTGGTATTGTCTCCCCCTGCCGTGGCGGGGGCGTCGTTTACGGTGGTCTGCGGAAGCGTGTATGTTAACGGTGGGTGTGCGTGCGGGGTTTGTGGGAGGTACCAGGGTTGGAAATGGCAGGTTTGAGGGAGTGTCGTGATATGCGGAGGAGAGTGTGTAGCCATCTGATTGAGTGTCGTTGGAGTTTCCTACAGAGGCGGATTGCAGTGGTGATGGGAGGCGGAGGGGGTTTGTCCGGGGGTTGCTTCTTGGGGCGGAGGACCGTGAGGATGGCTTGGTTTCTAGTGTGAGGTTATGCATGGTGCCGCTGCGGCTGAGGGTGACGGGGATGATTTCGATCGGAAACTGCCAGCTTGTTGACCTAGGGCGCTCACCATGTGTTGGTATTTTCGCGGATGAGAGCGTGCACAGTGGCATGATTGAGATGAGTACAATATTTGAACTCTATTATCTGTATTTTTTGGACTGCTCTAGATCGGTGCTGGGAGATATGGTTTCGGTGGCCGGGTCCCAGTCGAATGCGACGAGGCGTATTGCGTCCGGTTTGCAGTGTTTAGGGCGGAGGTGAGGGGGTAGCATGGTCGTGGGTAGCAGGGCGGGTGCTTGGGCGGCGATGGGACCTTCGGTTGCCCCTTCTTGGGTGTCATCTAGGCGATCGGGGATGATGTTGATGCACGGGACTGTGTGTGTGATTATGTCGGTCAGGTTGGAGATGAGGGTGTCTCTGTTGGGGGAGGAGAAGTCGGCCACATTTTTGTTGCCCCCGTCTGTGGATAGTATGTGCCAGCGACCGCCGTTCATGACTTCCAGCTCGTTGAGGAGTTTAAGCGTGCTGTTGTATCGGTCTGTCTTTAGGCCGGCCATGGAGGGAAAATTGCCTGCCATGTGGCCGTTGCTGAGGCGCTGTCCACACTTCCCATATTTGAAGGACGGTTGGCCTTTGCGGCTCATTTGTCTTGAGTGTGTTCCCCACATGAATTCCAGCCTGTGGATTCTTTCCGAGGTGGCGATGTCGAGGGGGTGACGAGGTCCGGCATTACATATGTGGCCAACGCCTGGTCTATGAGGTGGGAGTGTAGGGTTTCGTTGGATGAGGCGTCGCAGGCTACTGTAGCGTTGGCGTGTTTCCGAAGGGCGGCTTGCAAGTTGTGAGGGGTGTTAGTGGTGGTCGGCGCGCCTTGGCATGGGTTCAGACACACGTCATCGGTTGGTTCGGGAGTTGCGCCTACGGTTACGATAGTGTCAGGTGGGATTGTCCCGTTGGCTACTTCGCCGGCGGTGGTGTATGTCGGCTTGTTGGTTGCCTTCGACCCCAATATGGGCTTTGACTTAGTGGAGGATGGTTCCGAGTCCCAAATCCGCTCGGTGTCGGAGTTGGCGCACTATTTGTTCGAGTAGTATTTTGTGAGCGTGGCGTCGTAAGGTGACCGGCCGGTACATCATGCGCTCTATTAGGTGATGATGGGAGACTGCGCTATCTGAGAGGATGTGCTTCGGAAGGTCAGACTCGAGTGCCACCGATATGGCGGCCAATTCGGCTCATGTGATGGTCCGGCGAATATTGTCCGCGCCCACTCCCACTGCGATGGGTTTATTGCCCAGCGTGTAGACCCCGACGCCCATTCACACCGCTCCGCCGCGGTGGATACGGGAGCCGTCGGTGTATGTGAAGCATTTCGGGTCGTGCCGTCGTTCCAGGGGTTGTATGGACGGGATTGGTGACGTCAGCGGGCGGAGTTGCAGTGCATAGGGTGGTATATGCCAGTCGCGAGGCGTTATGGGAAGACAGGGGCATGTTGTTGCGGCTCTTGCTGCGTCCGAGCCTATTGGTCGTTGGGTGGTGTTAAGGTGGAAGTGCGGCGTGCGGCCGGGGTACAAGATCATGAGGGCGGCCGACATCTAGGTCGAAGCTTCCGGTGCGTTGGCGTTTGCGAGGTAGGGGGCGGAAGCCACCAAGTACACTCCCACCGGCCATTTGGTGCCGATGTCCTTGTACGGGGCTGTCTCGGTGTGTTGGTCTAGGGACCGGAATTTAGTGAGGTCCGCGGGTCGCACAATTATTTCTGCATGTAGGTGTGGTTAAGAAGATGAGCTTTCTTGTAGGATGCGTCTATCCACTCGGGGAGGATGAGCACCGTGGCGGTAGACTCGTGCCTCTGAGCGTGCACGCTTGGGAGAGCGTGTTGCACCGCTTTCAATATACATTTGTCATCGTATTCGGGGTTGGCGAGGGACGTTTCAGCCCACAAGTACATGTCCTTGGGGGTCTAGCGCCGAAAAGTACATCTTTGGGGTACAAGCTATGATACTGGGAGGTGTTGATCGATTTGTTAAGGCGGTCGCTGAAAAGTTGTGTGCGGGCATGCATGGGAGGCGGTCATCATGATTGCCAGTGTAAAGCGGTGCTCCGTGGCCCATGTGTTTCTTCGGATTTGGTGTTTGGAGTTGTCGTCGGCACTCGTAAGGGTGTTCACTCTGCCAAGAAGCGCATAAACCTCCTCTGCAAACGTCTTATTTGTTCGGTCCGGTCTGAAGAGAAAGTGGAGGTGGTCGACCCTTCGGCGGTCGAGGGTATGGGCGGCTGTGCCGTCCGGCTTGTGGAGCAGTAGTTGGTGTGCGTCCCGGACGCTGAAGTAGAATCCCCCCGAAGGCGTGCACTACAGGTCCAGATCGATAGTGGCGAGTTTGATTTCCACTTGATGTTGGGGGGTGCCACACGGCCGGTTGAGCGGGGGGGGGGGGGGGGGGGGGGGGGGTTCCGGGGTTTCGGGTTTGGTTCGAATGCGATGGCTTGTATTGAGTGCGCGCGGTCCGGATTTCGTATCCATAATGGATTCGGCTAGTTGCCAGGCTGGCTCCCATTGGACCTCGAATAGGTGGGTGGTGTCGTTCTGCTGGCTGTTTATAAGGACGCATTTGGCACACCTGGTATCCGTGGCGAGGGCGCAAGCGGGGTGGACCACGTTATGGCACCTTGTGACTGGGCAGTTCCAAACTATACATGCAGCGGGGAGGTGGCAGTGGGTACAGTGACGTCGACCGGCGCTTTTTACTTCTTGGCGGAAGGCAGTCTTGTGTGATGGATATGCACGAGGCCGGGATGAAGCTTATGTGCTTTTGGGCGTTGATTTCCGCAAGGTTGAGGATTTCCGGGGCCCAGTGGACGAGGTATTGGTTGACGCCATCTTGTCCTCGGGCTGAGGTGCTGATGGGGGTCGCGTCGCTGGCTGACAGGGGCGTTGCATGGACTGTGAGGGGTTGCGTGCGGAATTGGGCCATGCGGGCTTGGACTGGGGCGCGCTAGGGGTGTAGGACCGGCGGGGCGAGTTGTTGGCGGCATGCGGTGCGCGGCGCGAAAGGGCAGATAACCATGTGTTGTGTACGGAGAGCCAACGCATGTCGGGGGAGTGGTAGCGCGGCGGGGGTACGGTACCTCTTGGTAGGGTGAGATTTTGGGATAGGGTATGAAATGCCTTCGGGAGGGCGGATCGGATGGCGGCTGGGGTGTGGGTGGGGGCGGCTCCGGCAATCTCTGCGACCTACCGTTTTGAGGCGGTAGATGGGGGCGTCGTTTCGTCGGTGGGTTGCAATGGTGTCCCCCAATGTCTCAAGGCCGACTGCCCGGAGCGGGGCCAACCTCCGCATTATGGCCGCGATTTTAGGTTTGGCTTTGTATTGCTTGTACGTGGCGGTCCTAAAAGCGGGGGATAGGTGTTCCGAGAGTTTGGTCCGTGCTGCTGCCTTCGAGGCCTCGTGCCGGTAGTTGAATGCCACGCGGATGGAGGTGGCGTGGTGTGTGTCGTCGGCGAAGGCGTTTACAAGTACCCCGTGATGTAAAGGTGCAGGTCGTGGTGAATGTGCGCGAGGTTTCGCAGTGCCGGATAGGAGTGGGAGGATGCAGTGCATTCCTCCGGCCACTTGGCGTATCTGGCGACCGTGTCTTTGATGTGGGCCATGTACATGTCCCCCTTTAGGCCGGGTACGGTTATATAGTGTGTTTCTTACGTGTTCTGCTACCATTGAGGCTGCTTTGGCACAGATGGAGGGGAAGCCGAAGCCAAGTTGGTCTAGGGGGCGTTGCAAGGCTTGTCGCGGAAGGGACTTCGTGGCGGACACAACGTTGCGGTAACCCGTGCCGAGGGTGGCATCGAATTAGCGGAGTTGTTCCGTGGAGAAGAGGCCTGCTAGTTGTCGTGAGAAGAGCTTCCCCTTCATGAAAGACTCGACTATACGGGTCTCCCTAGTGGAGGAGAGGTGCAGTGTGGAAATAGCCCGGCATATAGATATGGGGGTCGGAGTTCACGGAGCAGAGCGGAGTGGTGCGCCGTAAAGTTAAGTGTCATTGTGGTACCCCCCTAGGATTTTGTACGGTTGGTCCGGGGGGAGGCGGTCTATGGGTTGGAGATGGCCTGATACTCCGAGGCGCAAGTGGGAAAGTTGTTGGGAGAGGGCCGCAAAACCCTAACCCTAAAAACCCCGTTGGTGGAGAAGATGTAACGGATTACTTCATCGCACTTGGATTTCTCGGGCGTCGTGCGGAGCTGCGGGAGGTGGGTCCCCGTCGAGTATGTGGTCCGGTTGTTTGTGGCAGTTAGGCGAAGGACGAGGACGTATGGCTGGGGTAAGGTGGGCCGGGATCGGGAGCGTCTGCGTGCTGGCGTAGGCACCTCTGCGGACAGCTATTATGAGTCCTGCCGCCCCATGGCCTTCTTGCGAGACGAGGCATGGTCCCGTGGATATTTTGTATCCTGGAAGGAGGCGGCGCCAATCTCTGCCGAGGTTCGGACGTTTTGTTTTTGTGTGTATCATTATGTCTGGGCAGCCCGTGAGTAGATATTTGTGCACGTCATAGAGGGTGAATTTCGAGCCTCTGAGGTTGAAGATTGTGAGGGGCGCCGGGGGGTATGGGGGCGTGGGATGTGCAGCGGTGGGGGGGGGGGGGGGGGGGGGGGGGGCGGGGAGTGGATGGTAGTCCGGGGTCGGGGTTTGTTGGGTCGGAGGGTGGCGGGGCCTGGGGCGGGTATAATATAGGCAGGCGGTGCCATTCATGCGTCGGCTCGGCGGCGAAGTCTAGCTCTGAGGTGATGTGGGCGAAGTCTAGCTCTGAGGTGTAGTCTCCGTCTTTGCGTTCGATGGTATTCGCGCGGAGTGTCTTGGACGTCTCGCACATGCTCCGCTGAGAGTGGGGGCCAAGGCGGAGAAACGGAGTAAAGATGGGCATGTGAGGGCATTTGCCGAATCAGAGGCAAGGGCGTGGGTCGTATAGCGGCGGTGGGACCTGGTGGTAGCCGTCGGGTGGAATTGGAGGTCGATAGAGGATGTAGTGGGACTTGGCTGCGGTTTTCTCTCTCAAGGTTAGTGGGGCCCGGAGCGGGCTGAGGTCAACACATGTGGGGTATTGGTCGGTCGCGTTCCGCCGCTGCCGGAGGGCGCGGGCCTGGATTCTGCGGCGGGTCGGTTTTTTGATCCTTTGGCGGACCGCGGCGGGATCCGCGGGCCGTGTGTTGATTTTGTGGTGTACGATGGGCCGACGTGCGGACCCCGGAGGAACGGAGGGGCCGTCACGGGGGTTTGAGGGCTGCGGTTGCGAGTTGGACGTGTGTGGCAAGGCTCTTGTGTGAGGGGGCGGGTTCAGTGTGTCTGTGGGGTCACGGGGGTGTTTGTTCGGGCGGCGTACACGGGCTGGGGTTGACATGTGTGGTTGAGGGTGGACAATAATTTTGGGGGTGTGCACGAAGGGTTTCGGAGCTTTCGAGGCACGGAATGGCATTTGGGTCGGAAGGGGCGTAGGACGGTTCGTGTGGCCGTTGCTTCCGTGTCGCCTACTGAGGAGGATGTGGGAGCGGGCACTAGGGTCGTTTGTTCGGTCGAGTGGTGGTCCGGGTTGGTGAGGTTGGGGTTACGGCGGTCCGGGCCTGTGACCGCGGGCCGCCGCTAGGTGCAAATGGGTGGGTTCCGTGTTCCCGATGGCACCGCCACGAGGGAAGCGGTGCTTCTTGTGTAGCCCAGCGCCACATGGCTTTGTGCAAGGCGTAGACGTCTGTGCTTGGGTGGTGCCTTACTGTGGTTGGTGGGATGTCGGTCATGAGGGCGGAGATTATCATTAGGCACGGGGTGGCACATGACCACGGGGAGTCCCCATCCGTTTGGCGGGGGGGGGCGGGGGGGGGGTGGCAGATATTCAACCGACTAGGAAGGGGGGGGGGGGGGGGGGGGGGCATGGGGTATTTTGCCATCTTTGCCATTTTTGGTATTTTGAGAAAGTTTTGGATCATTTGGCGTATTGTGGGGAGAAGCCATAGTGGGGGAGGGGTGTGGAGGGGGTCCAACCATGTCCACGCTGTGGCGGTGAGGGATGTTACGCCGAAGTGGTTATGGTCCTGCCATGCCGGAATAATGGTTCTCTGGTGTTGGTAGTTGGACCAGTGCCGGGGGGGGGGGGGGGGGGAGTGATCCCGGTGCGTCCACTGTGATGGAAGCCCGGCCGGGTAATATCGCTGGGTTTGTAGTATATCCGGCGGAAGAATTCCAAATAGTGTGTCCTGCGGCCTGCGCAGCGATTGTCCATAGGGTATGTATGTGGCCCAGTGTGGTGGAGTATTGATACTAGCCCAGGTAGAATGCCTGCAATTCGTCTAAAGTGAAGATCCCCGCTGGGGTGCTGACGGGGACTGTCCTTCAAAGGTGTCCTTCTATGGGAAACCTGTGCAGGTGTCTCGTTGCATGTGGCACCTGCTCAATATATTCATTCAATAGTGTGGGCACAGATCTGCGTCGCCACTGCCACATCCGGCAACAATCGCCCACCCCGATATTTTGAAAATTTGAGCTGATGACATGAGAATCCACTATCGGCACATGCCACTTTTACAAGCAACTAGTGTTTCGTACTATGACCCTGTGTACAAGGAGAGGAGGGCATTGATGGACTCGCTCAAGGCCCTGAAACTGCGCTGTTGGTAAACGCGAAGCGGGCATCAAACAGGGCGTCATATTCCACCCATTTGGCCTTTGTTAGGCATGTCTGCAGCAATTAACGCAGCATGATGCAAGTGCAGCTAGGTTGCCCAGCAGCGCCGCCAGCCTGCAGACACAGAGCCACTGATTGGTGGCCTTTAAGTGCACCAGGATTGTAGCAGAAGATTGGGATCATTCCGCATGCAGTAGTCGCAGCACTGGTGCCAGCTCCGCAGCGCTTTGCACCGAAGCGGACGCATTTGTAGCGGTGTCCGGCTGCGACCCTCTGGTAACACACCAAGCAAATCATGCGCCTGCAACACACGACAGGCATACCAGGATTTGGCGCAGCGTCTTGCGCCAGCGGCGCGGAGAGGGCTCGAGTGCCGCTGCTTCTGCTACTTCCACGCTGCTTCTGCTACTGAGACTGCACGGGTTGCAAAGCTTTTACAAGGGGGGGCAGCCCCCGTGCAGGTCTGCAGGACTGCACCCAGCCTCAAGTGCCTTGGGAGCGACACCATATGTGCAGTTGACCGGCAGAGCGACCAATGTGGTACGCCATCACAGCTATGTGCATGCAAGTGGGCTATATGCGGGTGTGTACCAGCTGCCCGCACACACCCCGCCGCTACACAACCTGAGACATCTCCTCAGCCTGAACAGCAACGTAATCCATCTCTGTCGAGGAGCTACACCTACGCTTGGCATGGCATGGTGATCTCACACAATGCCCGACGGAAGCCGGACAACTCCTGTCCCATCGCTCACGTATGACTTGACGTAGTAGTAACTGCAAATAGTACAACAGTAGCAGTCAGCAGTTACCCTCTACGATCAAGCTGGCAGGCGGCAGGGGACGCAACTGCGAGCAGCACCTACCAGAAGTCAGCAAGGATAGCAGTCTGGACGATCTCAGAGAGCAGCACCATGACTGGCCACAGCCCACGCCAGAAGGCGGTCAAAAGGAAGGAGTCTCCATCCAAGATCTGCAGCACCCAGTGAGCGCACGACAGAAAGCGTGCCAGGCCAAGTGCAAACACGTAGTGCGCAGTGAAACGCTCCACAATCTTCGAGTTCTGCATCATGCGCAGCTGCGGGAAGACAGAGACAGCCTCCAGGTAGACGCACAGAGCCCAGAGGAACTGGCCCAAAGCGGGGACAGTGGCAAGGGTTAGCAGGTCATGGCGGCGTCATCCGCTGATAGCTCAACCGCATGATGCGCCCTATGGCCGGCACGCACCCTGTGCACGATGAAGTGGTTGGTCCCAGGCTTGGCAATCATGGCAAGCACGACGCATGGAGCCACCTGCCAGGGAGGAGCGAGCAGCATCATATTGACAACTGCACCTGCAGCTCTGCAGCCTGAGCAAATTCATCTCTCGGTACATGCACGAAGAGTTCGTGGTCAGGGTGCCAGGCCGGAGGGTGCAAACCACATAGATCACTTTGACGGAGTCCAGATCAGCCTGGTAGGTTTCCTTCAGCTGAAACCGGACAATGTAGATGGCCCACAGCGACGCAGCAAGGGTGAGGAGATCCAGCAAGGTGTGGATATCGTACTCCATCATGAAACTGCCAGGCAGACGCGGTGTCAGTCGCGGTTTGGGACTGCATACAGGTGGAGCGAGCAGATGGGGAAGAAAAGTGGAAGCGGCCTGGTGGAGGACCTGCAGTAGAGACGGACTGCAAGGAACAGGGCTGTGAGCTCCTGTGTGCGAAGCGACAGTCCGGCGCAGTTCTTCTTGCTCTGCAGCTTGAAGATCAGAAAGCCGAGGCCGCTGAAGTGAATCACCTCTGACATGATGAACAGATTGTCATGGTCTTCCACAACAAGCCACAGCAGAACCAGCAGCTGCGTTGCCACAGAGCCGCGTGGTCAGTTGCTGGGCGCGATACACATACAGGCGGTGGTACTTGACACTACGGATCCTGAAGATCAGCTGCACGATCTACTCCCACAGTGAGCAAGTGGGGAATACTCTGCACCCGCCCCACCCGCCCACAGGGTTTGGTGTCAGCACGCTGTTCGCTGATATGCTGGGCGAGCCGAACAAAGGCAAAGGCACAGGAACGAGCGCGCACAGGAAGCCTCGGGGGGTGAGTTACTGCCAGCGCGGACTGTTTGTCTGCTAGGCGGGTTGCGAGAAGGTCACTGTACGACAAAACTGAAGGCCTACCTACACCACTGGCCGGGATAGGCCGGCTGGGCTCGTCAGCAATCTCTGGAGAGGGGTGTCGCTTACCAGGACCCCTGCGGCCACGCCTAGGATCATCTTCTCCTGCGGCTTCCGCGACTGCACCCATCGGACCGCGGCCAGCAGCGGATCCTTGACCGGTTTGAGCAACTTCTCGTCGCTGCCCATCGTGCTACCACTCCCCTTATGACTGCTCAGACAAGCTCTTACGCTGAAGCAACCGCAGCCTAGTGCCTCGTGAATCTTCGTGACGTCTGACCTCTGGGTGCTTGCTGAACAGGCAGCTCGTCGCGCGTATCTCACGGCTGATGGTGAGAGAAGAGGCCTGAGTAGTGGGGAGCGGGGGATCCGACGACGACCTAACTCCGCTCAGTAGTCGTACGGGTATGTATGTACAGGTACATGTACCTCCCGCGACTGGTAGCGACCACCTGCGCGCGCGATCTAGCGACTACAGGTACCAGCGCGATCAGTGGATTTCGTCTATTCATACATATTAGCGACTATGCTACATGTAATAATAATTACATGAGCTAGCAGCAGAAGGCGATATCGGAAATCACCAAAATAAAAGGCAATCAGAACACAACTTTTTACTTTATACCTACCTACAGCGACTGCGGGGACTACATGTAATCCTTCACAACTTTATATAGCGACTACAGTCGCTGCATCATGGGGTTGGTAGACATACAGCAGCGGCGAGAGAATTACTGCATCTTAAAAAAACTTAATAAGACAGTTAATATTTGCTATGAATTACTACCCCCTCAATTTTATTTTAATACCACGGTGTTAAAAGATTGCAACTGCTGTCTTCTATTGCCGGAGTGTGCAGCAGGATGCATCACTGAGCGGTCGTCTCGTATGCGAGAGACCCGGGTTCGAATCCTGGCCGATGTATTTCGGCAATATCGGCCCGGCGTGTCCCGGGTTTACCCGGTTGATGCAGTAGCCCTTCGGGGTTTTAATGGGGCAATGGTCTACGGGCTATGCCAGACCTACGACTGCAGTTGGCGCACGAGGTCAAGTGCTGGGGCGCGCGCGGCTTCGGCCGAAGTCCCGGGGCGGGGCGAAAAGCTTTACTTTATCACTGAGCTTGCATATCACATCGGATATGTCAAACATAGTTTGTTGTGATGATTACATATAAAGCAATCCTAGCGCCCCAATCACTCTACATCAATGACGTCATCGATTGTTCGGGGTGTCGCTGAGGATGCTACACCATGATGCTCAGTTATTCGACACCATCCGTGAGAACGACCATAGTTCGCAGTCGCTATAATACGTACTGCTGCTGGTAATACTGCGAACCGGTATGCCGTCTGACTACCGTCCAGATATATTGTACAGGGCAACATATCGTATTCGGGCCCCCTATTGGACGACCTGTATCATTTATAAGTCTGGGTCGCTAGTAATCCTTTACTATGTAATCCTTAGAGATAAATCCTCCTCAACTATGGACGCGATTCTTACTGAATGCGCCTGTGCACCATTGTACTCGCTGACCGGTACCTTCGTACGTAATACGGCGCGACGGTTCGTGTGCGCAGACGATGTATGAGAACGACGGTTCGTGTACACAGACGACGGCAGGCCTCCAATACTGGCAATCCTTTCCCAGTATTGGAGGCCCGCCCGCCAGGCCCAAGGGTAGCCGTGTGAACCAGGAGAGCTGCAACCGTGTGCCCTGCGGTGATCTTAAGACAGGGTTGCGTTATCGGGTGTTGTTCGGTATGGTCTCTCAACCACGGCTTCAGATGGAGTGGCTCTACTGTGAATGGGCGGTTGTGTCAGTATGATACAGAGGATGAAAACTGCAGTCACACTCACGCCTTCTAATATCTCAAGCTTTGCCAGCATCCATCGAGGCGCATTCCAATTTGTTTACAAGTTGCCATAATGATGATGATGACGAGTACCACTTGCTACACTTAAAGCATGCTGTGCGTGACAAACTGCTTGGTGGTAACCAGCAACCGGCGAGACACGTTGACGACCAATGTCCATGGCTCTCCAGGTTGAAGCAACATCCAATCCCCGCTGGCATCCTGTGGGTGTAGTGTGAGAAATGAGAAGGCACAGATGCTTAGGGTAACCAGCCATCAAATGTGATAGGGCGAATGGGGGAGAGGAGAGGAGGGGGGGGGGGGGGGGGGGGGCAATGGTACGGCGGAGCGTGCGAGTTGCTCGCCTGATATACAACACCGAAGTTGCAATCCTCCTCTGCCAGTTTCTGGGAAAATATCTGCCGCAAGTAAGACGTCAAGCTTGAAGCATTGCAATGCTCTGACAGTCGAACAAACTCAACAGAGTCCGTCCCTTCCAGTCTGCATTCAATTCCTAGCGCCGCGGGCAGTGAAATCAGTGCATGCTAGCAGCAACCATTGCAAATGCAGGCTCCTGCACATGTGCCCCTGGGCTGCAGGAATCGCGCATAATTTAGCCACACTGCATCAGCGTACATACCATCAGCCGGCTCCATGTCCATAAGGTCGCCCCCTGCCCCATTTTCGCTCGCCGATCCTCCAGCACCGGCATCACTTGCACCAAACTGCCAGCGACTCGTGCCGACGTCCTCGTGCTTCACATGTTTTGCAGTTTCTTTAAGATCGGCGCCCCGCTGCCCTTCACCCGCTGTGGAGGTGTCCATATTGCAATCTTGCAGTACAGATCTTGACGCTTCCTAGCATTGCACATTCATACATCGCCGCATTCAGATGATAGCCACTAAACAGTCTGAGGTACAACATCGAGCCCGTTACCAAAAACGGTGCATGGCTAGTGTAGCATGCCGCACCTCAGGCGCCACGTCTGAGTTGACAGGCCGCTTGCGCTTGAGCTCATTCAGATTGCCTGTACGGGCCAAGACAGACGGCGTACTGAGGCATAGCGCGGGCCAGGAGCGGTGCTCATGTGCTATCATACCAGCGCACCGCTCTGTGCGCTCACAGCTGTCAGTGAAAGCTACATGCCAGCCCCTTCTGTCGTGCGCTAACTATTTTCACCTCGCTCGGAAGCAGAATCCGCCTCTGCTGTGGCGCCAGATTCGACTGTGTGACGCTCCAGAGACCTGCAGGCAGTACCCAAAACACAGCCACAAACCGGCTTCATCCAATGCTGCCATTCCCTCCCTGCAAGCTGCGCCTTTCGTACCAGGCGCCTGGGCAATGATGTCGTCAGCACAGCGCACCGTGGTTGAGAGTCCTCTGAGCCGTTGCCTGCATGCTCAGCGCTGTGCTGCTTGTCCATCGATTCCTCCTCACAGGGCTTCGGCTGAAGCGGCCGAGGCGGCGAATCCTGCGCCATCAGGGTGCTGCCTTCGGTAGGTTCTACTACAGCCGCTTCCTCGGTGTGGAAACGTGCATGTTGCGCACCAGACACGCCCGCCACGGCCGGCTGTGTGGGAATTTCCGGGGGTGCCATGTGAGACGGTGCGTCTCCATCTGCCATGAAATCCGAGCTGTGTTGCGAGCTCGGCTTTGCTTTAGGATCATTGTGATCTGGCACATGGGATAGAACTCGGGACTTGATGCTCATTGTCTTCCGCTGATCAGGACGTACACTTGATGCTGCGGTGGCAGTCGCTGTAGCATCCCCCTGGGCAAAGCGCTGTGTGCGCTTCATAAACGCCCCTGGCCCAGCGCTGTCCGGTGGTGGATCAGACGATGCTGCACAATGGGCTCCCATGTCCACCTCGCTTCGACATGATTCCCCTGTCCACAGACAACACCGCGTGAGAGCTGCACTGCATCCAACACTCAGCCAGTGAAAAGTCACGCAAAAGGCTGTACATCACTGTACCAATAAAGTACAGTGTCACGGGGCGTGACAACATTGAGCACAGCATGCACATTCGAGGGGCATCCGTTTCAAATGGCAGTCCCGACACATGCCCAGTGCGGGGCGGAGAAATACTCACCGGGATTGGCTGGGAAACCTAGGTCAATCCTCTGCGCCTGACCTGGATCATTTCGCTCCGCTCCCTGATCCGCCCCGCCCCCAAGCCCTGCCGCATCCTGAACCTGATCGACTCCTTTCCGCCGCGCTTCCTCTTGCTCTTGCGCATATGCGCTCAGCCACCTGCACTTCAGCGCTTTGAACATCTTGCATGGTGTGGGGGCGTGGTCTCCTACAGACTGCCCACCCTCATCCTACAAAAAGCCACGGATGAGCACGGTGAGGCCAAATATCTGACTGGCGCAGCAGATGTACAGGCCCATGATGTCTGTCAAAGAATGCAGACTTGCCTTCTGCTCTGCCATGCCTTCCGCCTCTTTGAGCTTCTGTACAATGAGAATCAACACCTCTATCAGGGCTATGGATTTCAATGCAGGCAGGTCGTGCGCCAAAACACAAGTTGCTGTCAAAATCACCCCCTCCCACCTCCCTGCCGGCTGCATGCATGGACTTGTACCTGCTTCCCTGCAGCTGAACGGGAGTGTTTCGCGCAGTGCCTGGAGCCTGGAAGCGCCAGCTGAGGGCACCGCCAGTTCTTTCCGTCGTTCCTGCTGCACCGTACCACGTCGCCGCCTGTCTCCACTAGGGAGACACCACACTAGGGGTGAGCTGTTGGCAGGCAAAGCTGGCAACGCAGCCCACCACAAGTCCATGCAGGAGGCTTTGCAAGCTGATGGGATGTGTTGACATGCTGTGCGGGCTATAAGGCCCAGGGGCTCAGGTTGTTGTGGGGCATGGGGGGGCGGGGGGGGGGGGGGGGGGGGGGGCACAGTAGGCGTACAACTTGGCACACCTTCGTCCATTGCTCCAGACTCGCACGACACCGCCTGCGTGATCCAGCAGGGAGACTGTGCGCCCCTTGCAGCACGCGCTGCTAGTCGTGTTTCTGCAGCGACGGCCCTGGATCCACTTCGTTGGCGGATACTCCGCGGCTCTGCCCGCGCATCGCCTGTGTCTGGCCGTCTTGCTCGATGGGGGGACGACAAGCTGCCAGGCCGCTCAGGTTGACACGGCAGCAAGTGAATTATAACATGGTCGCTACCAGTATACCGGTAAGGATTACTGTATCTGTCCGCTCAGTCGACCCCCCCAGTACGCATACTAAAGAAAAGTCTACTCCTCGCGCAAGTAAGATAATTCGGCCGGTAAATATTCGTATTATTATCATTGCTTTGCTTCTAGTATGTGCGAAAAAATGTGCGAGAGGACTCATCCCAGACGATCCGATACTATGAATATCCGCGTCCCAGACGATCAGATATTATAAAGATTAAAGCAGTAGTACAGGTATGTATAGGTAATTATCTTTTTGGTTACAGGGAGAGCGTCAAGAGAATGCACGCAAAGTACTGGGGAAGGAAAAAGCCTACAGGTATACAGCTAGGTCCTGAAGGATTTGTACGGCTACCGCGTTACCCGTACCGCTCTGATATCAATATGTGTCAAAATATTCATTTTTTCGATATTATTGTTATTTTCCACATGCTGCAAGTTCAATATACAGTACGTAGCTCAGTGGGGATAGCACTACAATTAACAAAACCCGGTGGATACACTGCCCTATATGTCTACTTTGAGCTGCTTGATACGCAAATGCAGTGGGATTTTGTACTGGAGGCAACACGTGACTGAGTACACGTAGTCAATTGGGCATGTGACCTGGGCACATGGCTGTGCTTCTATACAACCCACATCAAGCAACTACAACCCGTTGGAGTGCTTCCATTTAAGTGCCTTCAAATGCCGCACACCATGGCTGATGAAGCAGTCGCGGGGACCATTGCTAAGGCACACGGAGGTCAAGCGGATGGTGCACATCGACCTTGTTTGTAGCTTGCAGCCTTGCAATGCTCACAAGTAGTGCCGCGAGGCCTTGGTGCTTCTTGCTGGGATTGATCGCGGCGGAAGGTGAGGCTATGATGCGCCCGAGATCCGCAGCAATATTGCTTGACACCGAGAAAGGATTTGGGGTCAGGGGCTTGCCCCTCACTCGCCAGCGACAAGGCATGACCACGAGGGCATGGCGGCGCCATGCCGCATGGATTGCCGGATGATCCGGCATCCGATGCCCAAGTGGGAGGATTGAATTGGCGGAGGGTAGTCTCGCGCCCTCCGGAGATGTCCGCATTGATGCGAGGCTGCCTCCCGCAGAGGCGGCGGCGGGACGCTTGTTTCATCTTCGCTTGTCCGTAGCGGGTAAGCGCCTCGGACAGCCGATACGATGCTTCCGATGTCCACGTGCGGGTGAAGTCACGCCAGATGGTGTTGTCGGTGTATGGCATGTAGGCATTCGTCTCACACATGGCAAGGCTGCTTATGAAGAATTTCTTCAAGTGCTCGATCGATCTTGGGTCATCTTGACGCCCTTCTCAGATTTAGAACCCAATGAGAGGTTGTTGAAGATGTCGATGGCATTGAAGTTATGCATGTAAAAAGCATGGCAGCGAGGCTGCTTGACGGGAGGTACTTGTGCTTCACAATCTTGCCGCCCTAGAATTTTTTCCTCAAGCGCAACTCCTATGGGGCTTTCATCTCATCGGTGCATGTCGCAATAACAAGCATGCATTGCTTGTCCCGCCCTGCACTCACGGCGTGCCTACACCGCGGGAGTCCATCACACAGCAGACACATCGTACGTATTCAATGAATTGCCGTATTTTTTAGGCTTACAGACCCACGACTGCGAAAGCGTTACGTTACGAAATACGCCCGTTTTAAGCCTAAAGGCCAAACCTGGGGAATGGAAAGGGGTTGCGTTGTTGTAAATGGTGTTTTTGGAACAAAGGTCTGGATGTCTAGATGTTATTAGAAGGCAATAACCAAATTCGGCTTTTAGGTATATCAGAATATTACACGAATTTATCACGGACAAAATTTTAAAAAATCGGCTATTCGCGCAACACGTACGCTGTGGACTCCCTCACCCACTCCGAGCTGCGCACATAGCGCGCTCGCCGCCAGTGCGCGCGGCCATTGCGTCCCCCAGCCCCGGCCATCACGCCCCCAGAGCACTGCCGTCCCGGACATCACGCCCCCCAGAGCGCGAACCCTATACCCTGGGTACGCATAACTTACGGTGGTCGGGCAGGCGGTGTCCACAGTGGTCAACACCGGCTGCGCACTCGGCCGCATCAGGTACGGATGCCGCCCTTTTTGCCCCACTCGCTCACTGCAGCCCACCCACGCCAAACAAAATCGGAGACATCTTGGCACCGATCCCACCCGACACGCACCCGATATCGATAGAGGGAGGGGAAGCTGAGGTCGTTACCGTATCGGATTTTTGAGTTCCTCCGATATTCTCCCGCAATGTCATCCGTTGATGCTAAATGGGGTAGGAGGCTGAAAACCCGTTGCGCCGATGCAGGGCCCCTACGGTATCGCGCGGCGCGAGAACTGCGCTTGGTGCGTTATGGCGATTTCGGCTAGCCAGCCCGCCGCCCCCGAATTCCGCCGACATGGTGGCAAGTCCACCACAATATAGACGGATTGGCAGTGGTAGGTGAGGAGGCGCTTGTCTCGGCGGTGACCGTGACGATGTACGACCGCTTGAACATCCACCACATGCGGGGAGGCTTGAAGCCCGCGACGGCGACCTTTCGCGGCATGCCAACGGACCTCCTCGTCTCGTTCTGCGATGCACGACCGGACATGCTGTGGCACAAGGTCCGCGTCACAGCCCGCTGCGGGAGCAAGAAGGTCAGATACATTACCACATCTCGCAAGGGAGTCGAGTCGGTCGCCGTCTTCTAGGAACGACGTGCAAGGCGGGCCGCTGAATTAAGGCTCGCAATCACATGCGGCCAACGAAGAAGGCACGGGCTGAGGCACGCGCGGAGCTGCACTTGACGAGGGGAGCGCGCGATGGGGTCAGAATGACCGACAAGGGGAGGGGAGGGGGGGGGGCATCGTGTCCAAGTTGTACCCTCCGCCACTAGAAGCAAAGGAGCCATTCCGTCCGGGGCTAGGGCAGCAAGCTGAAGGTGGTGAAGAGGATTGTGTACTTCCACACCGGAGTGGTGGCAGCGAAGGAGGTCATCGATCTACAGCTGCCAACTGGCTACTCAATGGATCCAAGTAATCCAAAGGCATGGTTCTTCCTCCTTATCTTCGATGATCCCAAAGCATACGCAATGCGCGAGCTGCATGCGCTGCTGTACGATGCGCCTATTATACACATGGTGCTGGGCATAAAGGCTGTTGCCACGAGGCAGACGACCGCCCATTGGGCAGCCACGGCCAGCAGCTCGGCAACTTTGGTAGTGGCTAGTTCCAGTCAGGCCGTGTGGGCGGGGAGGCGAGGCTTGTGAATGCGAACAACTTCGAGTAGCTCGTATATGGCAGGGTCTGGGAGACGTACCTCCGCAGTCGGGTTGATCGGTGTGCCGTCGGGGTTGGTGTTGGCTGGGGAGTCATGTTCGCTCGTCCAAAGCAAGCATGGGCCATGCATGTCTCTACCACCTTGGAAAGGGTTTTTCGGGCGGCGGGTGGTGCCCCTGGCATTGGCGGCCCTTTCTATGGCGTGCATAGGAGTGAGGATGTTGATCAGCCACGCATGTAGCTCTTGGCCGGACCAGTCCTCGAACATGGGGATGGATATGAATATGAAGTGACTTGACAGTTGAATCAGCGATGCGTCGATTTTTCAGAAAATTGTAAAGGAACGGGTTCTATATCACGGGCCTACAGTTCCATGAATTGCATTGCTAAGTTGTATCGTGTCCAAGTTGTACCCTTCGCCACTAGAAGCAAAGGAGCCATTCCGTCCGGGGCTAGGGCAGCAAGCTGAAGGTGGTGAAGAGGATTGTGTACTTCCACACCGGAGTGGTGGCAGCGAAGGAGGTCATCGATCTACAGCTGCCAACTGGCTACTCAATGGATCCAAGTAATCCAAAGGCATGGTTCTTCCTCCTTATCTTCGATGATCCCAAAGCATACGCAATGCGCGAGCTGCATGCGCTGCTGTACGATGCGCCTATTATACACATGGTGCTGGGCATAAAGGCTGTTGCCACGAGGCAGACGACCGCCCATTGGGCAGCCACGGCCAGCAGCTCGGCAACTTTGGTAGTGGCTAGTTCCAGTCAGGCCGTGTGGGCGGGGAGGCGAGGCTTGTGAATGCGAACAACTTCGAGTAGCTCGTATATGGCAGGGTCTGGGAGACGTACCTCCGCAGTCGGGTTGATCGGTGTGCCGTCGGGGTTGGTGTTGGCTGGGGAGTCATGTTCGCTCGTCCAAAGCAAGCATGGGCCATGCATGTCTCTACCACCTTGGAAAGGGTTTTTCGGGCGGCGGGTGGTGCCCCTGGCATTGGCGGCCCTTTCTATGGCGTGCATAGGAGTGAGGATGTTGATCAGCCACGCATGTAGCTCTTGGCCGGACCAGTCCTCGAACATGGGGATGGATATGAATATGAAGTGACTTGACAGTTGAATCAGCGATGCGTCGATTTTTCAGAAAATTGTAAAGGAACGGGTTCTATATCACGGGCCTACAGTTCCATGAATTGCATTGCCAACGCTTTGAAGTAGCGACTAGGAACTCGCGTGTGGCTTGCATAGAAGTCATCTGCCGCAGCGTTTCGAACGGCGGCTCCACCGGATTATAGTACTTAGTAGTACATGTCAGTAGATAAGCGCTTGTGACGACTAGCGAGCACCATTTGTTTTTCCACTGCCAGCAGCGAGTGGCGAGTAATCCTTACCAGTGGCGAGTAGCGAGTACCAGTACCAGTACCTCCCAACCGCGAGATCGTAATTGGACGGCTGTGTAATTAAGAACCGTGGGTGGGTGGGCGGGCGGGCGGGCGGACGGGCGGGTGGATTATAGTACTTGGTAGTACATGTCAGTAGATAAGCGCTTTAGTCAAGCACCTATAGGCCCGATCCGCACTATACGGGTACCCGTACGGCAATAAAGCTCACCGCCGAAAAATCGACGCTTCGCTGGATTATACTCCACCCCAACGGGAAAAATAAAGATGCCCCGTCCTCACAAATCATGGATGGACAAAACGTGCCTGGCTTGATCGCACGCCCGTTTAGCCGGATATGTCGTCCTGACGCGAAAAGCCCGGTTGGTTTGCCAAAGATACCCCTTGCGATGAGGTGCTATCAATAATGCAACCCCGCAGCCAAAAATACCTTTCATGAAGATTGAAGATGCACACATAAAATAAAAGATCATAACAAATCTTCCTCGTACTATCTGTAAGGATTATCTAGGCTACGATTCTGACTAGGGATTAACTACAATAAATGTATCCTTAAAGATAAACCGCATGGAGTGCGTGATGTGGTGGTAGTAATGCTAGCTGTAACCCCTAGTACTGCCTCCTGGATTTCAGACGGTGATCCAACAGTGTTGAAATTCCCGTCATTGGCCTCGAATAATTAGTCTTAGCTTGCAGACGAATGCTTCGGCAATTTTCTTGTTGACGTTAACCGAGCGTCGCCTACCTAGGGCTTTCCGTAGCTGGATCGCTGCCTAAACGGCCGTCGTAGAGACGGTGCAAGGGTTTTACTGTTGCCAATTCGAATCTACAGATCTCCAAATGTGTCCCGGGGCGAAATAATGCCTCCTGCCTACCGCCCGTAGTACTTTGCCCTCGCCTGACTTTACCCCGTGTAACAACCACACCCGCTCCCCTCCCCATCCCCGCAGCCACACCACCGCCGGCGCGCATCCCCGAGTCACCCGCGGCATCGTCCGAGGCAGCTTCACAGCACCTATCTTCGCCCGTCGGTCCGCACTTCACGGTGATGACTCCGCATGCGCGCCTGCGCGCAGCGGTGTGGGTCGCCCCGCCAACTCCACAAGACTCAAGACATGAAGACCGAGGCGGTGCTCATTCTCGCGCGGGCTTCATGCAGCTTTATTGAAGTTGCCTGTGACGTTGTACTACTGTAGGCTCTTGTTGCTTACGCTTTTGTAATTCAAACCAAACCCGTCTTGTTATAATCATAGTTCTACATATCACATTATCCTTATGTGATGCACCCACCCACCCTCCGCCGCCTGGGCGGACCCGACGACCGTCCTCGGCCCTCGGAATCGCGGGCCCTTCCTCCGCCTCCACCCCCGGCTGGGGATGGGGGCGGGGATCGTGCACGGGTGGCGCCTTGGTTGCCTTGGCCCCGCCCGTGCTGCCACTGCCGCGGAGGAGCAGTGTGAGTTGGACACCGGCGTCTTACGTCGTTGCTGGTCCGGTCAAGTCCCTGTTCGCTGTTCTTTGAGCACCCTCTCCCTTCCTGTCCTGTCGGCGCCTCCACATTACATTCGGCCTAGTGCCGCTATTGGAGTGGCCCGGGATGTTGTGTTGGGAAGGGAGTTCTACGTTCGGCGGAAAGGGACGCGACCGAGCTGGCGGCGGATCTGGCGCTGGGCGGAACAACGTGCGCTGGACACCGGCGTCATACGTCGTTGCTGGTCCGGTCAAGTCCCTGTTCGCTGTTCTTTGAGCACCCTCTCCCTTCCTGTCCTGTCGGCGCCTCCACATTACATTCGGCCTAGTGCCGCTATTGGAGTGGCCCGGGATGTTGTGCTGGGAAGGGAGTTCTACGTTCGGCGGAAGGGGACGCGACCGAGCTGGCGGCGGATCTGGCGCTGGGCGGAACAACGCGCGCTGGACACCGGCGTCATACGTCGTTGCTGGCCCGGTCGGCTCTGCATTCCCTACTCGTTGAGCACTTTCTCCCTTCCTGTCCTGTCGGCGCCTCCACATTACATTCGGCCTAGTGCCGCTATTGGAGTGGCCCGGGATGTTGTGCTGGGGAAGGCGTTCTACGTTTGGCGGAAAAGGACGCGACCGAGCTGGCGGCGCATCTGGCGTTGGGTGGCCTGCGTCTGTTGCACGCCCGTGGCGCCCCGTTCTGGGTTGGACCCCCCCACTTCCGTTCCTTGCTGCGAGACCTCAACTTCGAAGCTCCTTTCCTGTCGGCGCCTTCACATTACATTCGGCCTAGTGCCGCTATTGGAGTGGCTCGGGATTGTGTGCTATGGAGAGCGTCCCTACTGCGTGGAGCGGCGGCTGGCTAGTGGCGATGCCTGGTCGGAGGCTACCATGGCGGCTCCTGCCTCTGTTGGCCCGTAGCTGGATTTCCTTCTGGATTTCTGTGTGGATTTCTTGAATGCTGCGTCTAGCTCATGTAATCACATTATCCTTATTTATCTCCTGGGTCGATGCTGCTGAAGTGACGTAGATATGTAGTCGCTACGAGTACCGGTATATTATACGGTACTTTGTGCATATGCCCATTTGATGCAATAAGTGATGATGGCTTGCACGCGGTATCTGTACCGATACGAGTAGGTTCCGTGTTTATTTACAGTAGAGATGCAGATATTGTCTGGAACGATACGAATACTCTTACGGTATGGATGTATTGCGACTATATAGAGTAGTAGTTGTGGAGAGAAGGTGATGTGTGAGAGCGAGGCAACATAATCAAGGTTACCAGAGGTTCTGAAAGTTGGGTCGTGAGATACTGAGGGAAGTTGTAGAATGATTACAAATTGTGCTGCGCGGAGGAGATATATGATATATATATACACACACAACAGCCCACAAAGTCTCTGCATGCTTTTATGGGTATGATTTTGGGTTTGGTCGCTTCTAGTCGGTAAACCCACGCTAGTCTACGGTAGTCTACGCCGTTGCAGCCATATTTCGAGGATAACCATGAAAGAGCGTGCACATGGTGTGCGAGGGCCAATGCGACGGGGCGCGTGGCGCGCGCGGCGCCTGTTATTCGGCATTGCAAGTGTAAAAAGTGCCGACGGCCGGGTTTGAGCGCACGACATGTCGACACTTAGACATAAAGAACCGTGTTTTTCTCCCATGGTCGCCGAAATGCATATGTGGTGGCCACCTACTCCATGCCGCACGGCGCATGGTTTGGAGTCTATGGGCAGCTAGCGGGCTGCATGCGACATTCGCAAACTGGCCGTTCGCCATAATACAAGAAGCAGTAATATTGCAGTCACGGTTTAATTCACAACTTTTCGACGTTTTATCAGATTGACCTGTTAATTAGTGCGATGGAAAGCCTGCGACCTGCGCTTTCCATCGCACTAATTTACAGCCCAATGTAATAAAACGTAAAAAAATGTTACGGCCTGACAAAGTTCCCCCCCCCTTTGCTGATATGGTATCCCAGCCAGCCCACTCATTGTAGATGGGGGCGCATGATGAGGTCATGGAATATGCCCTTCCACGCAAGCTCCCATGCGCGAGGACCCCGCCCATTGGAGAGGTCCCCACGTCGCGCGGACCCCGTCATCATTTTAGCTTTTCCCCTTGGATGATGGGTGACATGTGTTACAACATGCGCGCAAACCTGTGCAGAATTGGCGATATTGTTGTCGAGGGGGCCAGCCCGCGCTTCGCCTACATACGGTGCGGGCGGTACAAACATGCACCAATGGAATCGAAGGCACTTTATGTGTTATACTTTCACCCAGGGAGGCGCGGCCAACGGCGCTTATCTTGCAGCTTGGAAAATTGTGGGATGATTGGCCCCATCACAACGACGGCATATTACTTGTACACTCTCATGGAAATGCCATGCATTGCATCGGGAGCGTGCATGGATTGGGCTCAAACTCGGTCGTCTTACAACGCATGCATATATCCACCCGCCACCGGCAGCGCGCGGGCATATACGACGGATGGTAGCTACGCCGCAAACAAGTTGCCCCCTATTCATCGCCCCTTTTTATGTGGTTCACTCGTCGAAACGGGGTTCGCCTAACCGCGTTTAACGACTACCAGGCGCGAGTAGTCGCCTGTATATATCGCGTCTAACGTTAGGCGTCACAGTACTTTAAACTTGGCGGTAAGGATGAGTACGGCAGCGGAGCCCTGCATCAAAGTACTATAGTGAGTAGCGGGTACTCGTTAGTCACGAGTGCACAAAGTACGACACGAGTACACGAGTCACTGTACTTTACGGGAATCGCCGCCCTTCATATGGTCAGATGTAGTCATCTAGAGGTTTACATTACTTAGCTATGTTGTACTGCGCACGACCCCCGAGGTCGGCGCACGGACTAAGGCCTGCCGGCCCGCACCAGCACTACGACCTGAGGGATCCACCCTCGGGCACCGGCACTCTGCTTTGCGCTCGCCTCAACCGGCTCGCGCACCCACCCACCCTCAGCCATCTTTTTGCGCTAGGAGACACCCATGCCAAGCCTGTGGTTCTTGTCTTAGCCTTCGATGTAAGCGAGCTGACATTCTTTGGCAAACAGTGCCTCCTTGGGTAAATCTGCTATTAGGCGCGCGCCTCCTCACGAGTACGCGCGGAAGATACCCGCGTGATGACGAGTGATGATGACGAGCAGGCGGGGCAGTACGGTACTGGTCGATACACAACAAAGGCTGCAAAAATGCATTACACGGTACGTAGTCGCGGTTGGTTTTGTGATTTAATAAAGGTGAGGTGCCAGGCTGGATCAGCGGCCAATGAGCGTCGAGCTTCGGGATGTGGTTAAGCGGACATGGGCGCGCCTACTCCTAGCTGGCAAATTTAACGTCAAGGCACCGGACTTTTTCGGATTTATGGCGGAGGGGTCGGCAACTGCATAAAGTATTGGGGAAATACTCGAAATTTAATTACAATGGGTCTATCTACTACCGCCCCCGCCTACCTGCCCCCGCCCCGGCGGCCGGCTGGCTCCGCTGCCGCCGGCCTCTTCCTGCCGCCGGCCTGTGGTGCTATGCTCCCTGCTGCCGGCTCGGGAGCTGACTGCCCCTTGCTGCATGCAGCTACTTCTGCGGGTATGTTATTCATGACAGCTGCTGCCATCTGCGCCCCCTGGCTAAGGGGCTTGTATGACGGGGCTGGCCTGGATGCCGCCGCGCGCGCCCGTTGCGCTTGCTTCTTCTGGCGTCCAGCCTGCATCCTCGCAGTATCCGCAAAGTTGGAAGTGACACGCACATGGGTTGCATAAACTACATGCTTCCGGTTAGTAGCGTCCTGAAGCGCTGGGGCTTTAGTAGCACGGGGAACATGAGCTGATCGAGCGAACGGGGGAGGGGGGCTGGAGCCGGTAGAGAGGTCTTGCACCGGTGCGCCGTTCTGGTCGATTCCGGACCTGCGGTAGTGATGTAAGAAAAAACACTAAGTCGCCGACACTCAGGCAGCAACAACATCAGCAGATACACGATGAGCAGGTAAGGCAGCCGGCAAGCGCACCTTTGCACTGGGGGTGTGGGAGGGTCGGGAACCCTTGTTGCATGCGTCGGCGTCACGCACCGAGTTAAGCATGGCAGCTTGCTCCTCCTCCACGGTCAAATAGGGTGGGGGGACGGCGGTCGTCCCTTTGGTGACGGACTCCGTGTAGTACCTGCCCCATCACGTGGCTGCCCAAAGCTGGATGACCCGAGTCTTCCTCTCCGGCCACTTCTTGGAAAGTGGCCAGTTACTCCTGCGGCTGCGGGCGGCCTTTTGGATCTGCTTGCGCAGGACGTAGTCGGTGGGCGCGCCGGGAATGATGTCGTAGGCGAGGCCGGTGGCAGTCGCAGCGAGCTCTTTGAAGCGCTTGATAATGTGACCCTTTGTATACCCTGGGATTTCTGCGTCCAGGTAGGGCAGTCCGGTGACACCGTCGATGGGGTAGAACGCGTCGAAAGCGGCATCGAAGTGGTGCTTGAGCGCCGCTGCTCGGGAAGGAGTACCAGGCGGATTCCTTTTTTTAGGTTCGTCTTTATCTTATTGAACTGGAAATAACAAGAACACGCCGGATACAAGGGGGGAGGGGGCACCTGGGACGGCGCGTTCAGACCGCTGCCTCTCCGTGCCGGCAATCGCCTGCTGCGTCTCAGAGGTGAGCTGCGCGACGGCGCTGCCGAGTCCGGTTACAGACGCTGAAGACATACGCGACACCGCGGTCGGGCGAGTGTAGAGCTGGATAAGACCACCGCCGGCCACGCGAAACCCGGCTTCCTCTAGCTGTGACAAATCGCAGCTGCACATACACGTACGCCGCGTCGAAGCCCATATCTGTCTCGTCTTGCGCCTCCGCTAGGGAAGTGAGTACGTACACCCCTTGCGCAGCCTGGTTGGCGGTGCTGCTGGCCTCGCGAAGGCGGGCGGTGGTCAAGGGGCCGTTCAGCTTGACCCCGTCAGAAACATTCGACGAGCGGTCGGCGCTGACGGTCGTGTGGTAGTAGCGCAGGGGCGGGCCGCGTGGGGCAGGCGGGGGCTCGGGCGACCCACTCTGCAGCATGAAGCCTTTCCACGAGGCGTCATCCGGGCCGGCAGCGTTATGGAAGGTGCCGGCGGAGGCCATGGTGTCAGTAGGGGGCGAGCAGGGCGATTTGTTGTTCATGCGAGGCGGTCAATATGCGATGCGAGTGCGCGGCTGTCCGCGCTTGGTTCAGCGGTGAGCGGCGGTGACCGTCAGGCGACCCCGTACTTCATGCGCGTACATGGATGTGCAGCGATGTATGTGCAGGGATGTGCAGGGATGTGCAGCGATGTATGTGCAGGGATGTGCAACGGATGTCCAGCGGATGTGCAGGGATGTGCAGCGATGTGCACAGCGATGTGCAGCGGATGTGCAGCGATGTGCAAGGATGTGCAGGGAGTATGTGCAGCCGCCTGTACTTAGCCCGGAGGCTCCGCGTCGGCGCGCGACATGCGAGCCCGCGTGCGCATATCAATTTGATGAAATTATCGAAACGAGAAATTCATGCAGTACTTTATAATATATGCTCAATTCACAAACGCCACTGTTGCTATCTGCCTAGATGCTATACTACTGCCCAGCATCAACACCGCCATCATCCTCATCAAGGGCGGCGATGTCCTTGGCATGGGAGTGCTTCACGTCGGAGCATCACCTGTGCCAGGCAGCAACATCAACATCATCGCAAAGTGCAGCAAATCAACAACAACAGCATGTAGGACGCTATTGCAATAATATATAACACAGGTGGCCTATCACCTGATCATCTGCCTGGGCGCAGCATCAGCAGCGGCCCTTTGCCGCCGCCCCCTGCCAGCAGTGCTGATGGCTTCTGTCCATGTGTATGTGACCAGTCTGCCATGCACAATGCTGGGGGGGAAGACGAAGTCCTGCTGGAAGACAGTGTTGATCGGGTTCTCCCACAATCCAGTGCTGATAGGCGCTGATGGCACGCGGCTCCCACGGTGGGCATCTCGAACTGCAAAGACAACGGGAGGCGCAGCCAGCGCGTTGTCTTTGCGGTGGCGCTCAGCGACAACGAAATAACTTACCTCGACCTGCAGGATCTCTTGGAACATGCCCCGGTTCTCGGCCTCTGCAGAGCCGGTTGGCATGAATGCCAGGTCCTTCCGTTGTTCAGTAGTCTGACGGATGTAGAAGTCCACCGGCACGAGCCCTGCACCCCAGTTCTCCCATCGCTGGGCGGTGAGCACCCACGCGTTGCCTTTCGGCAGACGGTTGTAGGCACGGGAGCAATACACCGTGTAGGACTCTTGGTCGGGCTTCAAGGCCTCCATTCGGCCATAGTAGGTCATCCTGGGGGGGGGGGGGGGGGGGGGAGTGACATAATCTAGCAGATGATGGATGTAAGATATTACATACTAATGTAATTATTATATATCTTGAATAGGACACAAGGACCCTAGCAGACACGGATGCCAACAACAACTCTTACTTCACGTTGGTTGTATTCTCCCTTATGTCCTTCACCTTCAGCCCGTCTGGGCCAAACTCCTCCACATACGTCTTGAAGAGAGCAACGGTGTGTGCGTGGACATCAACCCCCTCCTCGCAGAACTCTTCCTGCACCCGCGCCTTGCTGACTGCCCCCCCAACAGCACCCAAAGCTGCGTGTGCCTTCTTCGTTGTTGTTGATTTACTGCCCCGGCCCCGGCGCATGCTGGTGACCATGTCATTGTAAAGGAGCTCAAAGTCCTCTAGCCTCATCTGCATAGCAACATGGGCAATGAGACAAATGACAGCATAGGGGCAGCGGGACAGAGGGCGGAAGGGGGGGGGGGGGGAGGGGGGGCGCACCTGCTTCATGACCTCCACAGCGAAAGCCCTTTCTGGGTCCTTGCTGCACTTGCCAACAATGACCTTCCGGAAGTACCTAACCTGCACGCAGCAAGCAGTTATTTGATGTCAGCGACCACATGACATCACGCACAGGGGCAGTAAGGGGAGGGGGGGGGGGGGGGCTGACCCCCCTCTCCAAAAACATCTCAACTTCCCGGGCTGTGCAGCCCCGTGCCTTCTCCTGAGCTGCCAACCTGCACACAAGCACATGCAGGTTGCTGCACATCAAGCGGAAGTCCCCGCAGAGATGCTCGCATATCTTCGCGAAGCGTATCAGGTTGGCTGCGCCATCGAGGCGACGGTTGTCGATGGCGTTGTCCGTCTCCAGTATCCGCCCAAGCAACGACGCCTCTGTCTCAGGCTTGGCATATACTGCCGCATCTGCCTTCAGGTAATGACGGCATACAGCAGTTAGGCACATGAAAGCGGTGTGCCAGTGCTTCGGCAGCTTCTTCAAGAGGTCGCTGCGCACAGCACGGCAACATGCATGTGCAGTTAGTGGTCCGCATCAGGCACAGTAATCCACAAAGGAGAAACATGAAATGTTAGAAGTGGGGGGGCGCGCACTCCATGGCCGAGTGCGAGTATGTAAGGATGAGGTCTTGAAAGCTTTCCGCTGTCCAGTTCGGAAACATGGAAGAGCCGCCCATGATGATGATGGGAGGCCGCCCGAAGTCATTGGTCACCTTGATGTTTTTCACGCGCTGATCGTATATCTGCAAGCAACACAAACGAAGCAGTCACATGTCAGTCGCCGGCCTACAACACTGTATTGACAATAATATACACGCAGGTATGCATGCAGGCAAGGGCGTCACACCCGATAGAAATTCTTGAACTTGATCATGGCGCTGCCAAGGCCACGGGACCGCACCTGCACCTCCCCCATCCTGAGCAAGAACGTCTTCACCACCCCCAGCAGGAGGGCATGATGAAACGGCAGAGCGTGGGAGTTCACGATACTGAATGTGGCGCCCAGAATGTCATATGCAGCATGCACATGGGCGGAGCCAGGAAGTCCCTTGGGCAGCTTGCCGGCGGCGGAGGCGCGCTGGAGCGCTTCCAGCTCGGTGTCCGTGAGCATGGAGCCATCCGCGCCGGCAAAGCACGACTGGACGCATTGCCGTCCGGGGTCTCGCACAACCTCCGTGATGCATCGCTTCTGCGCTTCGCCCTCCGGCCGCGCCCGCGTATCCCTCACTCCGTTCCCCGGGGGCAGAATAGGGTTGAACGCTTGATGCCATAGTGTCTGCGCAGCGGCTGCGAAGTACCCCTGGAAGCGCACAGCTCCGTCCAAGTGGATGCCCTGGAAGAGGCACCACATGCAGGCAAAGAAAGCCGCGCGCGTGGGAACCCCTGCCTGTCAGCTTGTACCTGGCAGGAGAGTCATTGTGAAGCGCTCCAAGGAACACTTTACTGCGGCCACCGGGGGGGGCGGCGGCATCTGCATTTGCACAAGCCACACATACGATGGTTGAGTATATTTTATAATAGCATATATGCATATATATGTCATACCGTTTAGCATGAGAGAGCACTTTATATTAGCACGTCTTGCACATAAATGGAGAAGGTAAGGGGGGGGGGGGGTACCATCAGTAGTTGGCGGTGCATCAGCAGCACTTGACGACGATGGCGCGGCATAGCGCCGACCAAACGGAAGGGGTTCCTCATGTGATTGCTTCATCGCAGCGAAGGTCTCCTTCAAGAAAATCCCAGTGTTCAATCGGCCTTCATGCGGCCCAGGCACCACAATCAGGATTTTAGAATTGGACGCTCCAGCTGCACAGTGCATGTCATCAAAGTGGCATGGTAAGTAACAGAGGGGATATATATTCAGTAAACGTTAGCCCTACAATCAAAACAAGGGGCATCAACACCACATGCACGCATGCATATACAGCCTTACCGCGGGACATTGGCTACCCGTGACACATTCACAGTCGCGGAGTGATGCTTGAACTTGATGAGCTGGACCCCGTCGATCCCAACGTCCATGATGAGGTTTGCCGCGTCGGCTATGGCTCCGTCAGTTGCCTCCTTCAACTGCCTCCCGAAGTCAGAGTTCAGGAACGCGTTTTTGGACAGGTCCTGCCTGTACGGCTGGTTGGCGGCGGAGTCGGGGCGCCGCAGCATTCGCCACAGGATCTCTATGATGCCGAAGTCAAAGTAGATGCCATTTGGTTCCAGGATGATCTTCCTATTCTTCCGGACCTGAACGAAACGCGGGGCTTCGCACTCCATGCAGGAGGCGACGCCAGGCTCGTCGGCTGCGAGGTGCAGCCGCGTAACAACACAACATTTAGTCAGCCGAAAATGTGACAATAATAAGAGCATGAATTGCGAGCGATTTAATGGTGGGGAGTCGACGAGCAGGGTGGGCAAGGATACTCACCGCTGTCGTGCAGTCTCCAACGGCCCTCCTGCGTGGAGAAGCTGTGCTCAGGGTCAGACATCATGTCGATGTCAGCGGGCGGCGGGTAAACATACTGCCCGCAGCTCCGACACCAATGCCTCTCGAATCGAGACATGTCGTTGTCGATGCCTAACGCCTTCAGCGACGCTGGCTCTGTCTTCGGAAACTTGTCGTTGCCTAGGGCGGTGTTTAGAATGTGGACTATCTCTTCATACGCAGCGGTGGGCAGCTCGTAGTCGGCTTTGACGCCTAGAAGGTCGACAAGCACACCCCCGATGCTCGAGTTCTTGGGGGGCTTGCCAATCAGCTCGTGGCTGAAGCACTCGGGTAGCTCGCGGTCGTCATCGGGGTCCTTCGTACCATTGCCCACCTGATACCGGCAAAACACACGTCGTCAGTGTGGGCAGGAAAGGGCGGTGCAAGCCAGGTAGGGTGCAAGCAGTTTCAGCGGGCAGTTGGATGCTGATGAGCACTACGCCGAAGA
The DNA here is from genome assembly GCA_006384855.1 of Tetraselmis striata. Lineage (NCBI taxonomy): Eukaryota > Viridiplantae > Chlorophyta > Chlorodendrophyceae > Chlorodendrales > Chlorodendraceae > Tetraselmis > Tetraselmis striata. The sequence goes on along the minus strand of VCJN01002221.1, from coordinate 92,223 downwards.
CGGGGCCTACCTCTTCGGCACCGCCTTCCTGCGTCGCTGCCTCGGGTTGTTGCTCTCCCTCCTGCTCCTCGTCTTCCTCCTCTGCTGGCTCCTCATCCGTCGTATCATCGTCGCTGCCGTTCAAGCTTGATAGAAACCCTGCCGGTTCGCCTTCTTGCAAGTCGTTGTCCTCCCAGAAATTGTCGTCCAGTAGCCTACCAGCACGATCCGGCTCGCCCATCGCACCCGCGTTAGCGGCCACAACCGGACCGCCCGGAACCGGTTCCTCCACCCCGTTGCTACCGAGATCGTTCCGGTTGCCGGCAACGTTGTCGACTTCCATAGGGGCGGGCGGCTCCTCCGAGCTGCCACCGTCCAAGGTAAAGCATCGAGAAAATATTTGTTCGCGAACGGCTGACAGTTGCATCACGTGTGTGCTGTAAAAGCGGCCACGGGGAAAGCACATAACAAGGCGATGTCATCTACTGATGGGTCGAAGGTTAAAGTGGTTGGGAGTTGAACCAGTAGGCCGGCAAGAGGGCTTGGGGCGAGGCACAAGTGGTGCATTACCGTCCATCGTGATGCCGCACCCTAACCTTGTCGTTGGGGAGCGTCGCAGTGATGACCAGCTCATTATGGTTTGACATGAACCGAACACCAACCCATCGGCCAACGTCATTCCTCTAGTCTGCGTTGGGCTGCCCGAGTTCGGGTTCGGCGCGGACAAGGGGGTGTCGGTGTCGCGGGGGGAGACGCAGGGGCGGACGGTTCGAGCGACGCTGCTGGCTCATCGAGCGCTTGCGACGGCGAAGAGCCTACAGTTTTTTCATCTGAGAAAAGGGGCGGGAGGTGACCGTTACGTTGAGGGCTATGCATTCATGCGTGCACTCCATACATCGCAGACCTACGTGTTAGCACTAACGGGCACTTGCCAGTAAGCGGGCTTGCTCTGCCGAGCAGGCAGGGTTCGCCGCAGATTTGAGATGGCGCTCTCTGAAGTGGCGGCCGGTCCCGCCAAGTGTCTTCTTGCACACACGGCACTGCACCCCAACGACCTTGCCATGTACATTCTTGCTATGTTGAAAGATGGTCCTCGAACTGACTCCTCGTTGGCCGCCGCGAGGCATCGCACGGGGGACTGGCTCGAAGCCAGTCGCGGGTTACGCACAATGAGCAGGTGGGAAAATGGGAATGATGAGCGGCACTTCCGTCGGACTTATATATATCACTACAAGCAGCGCGGCGCAGCCAGCACTTCGTCAGAACCGGTACGGTACCGGTACTCGCGCCGCGTTAGCTTCTGGCCGACTAGCGCCGAGCGCCCTCGCGCGCCCGTGTAGCGGGTACTCGAGGGGCGAAAAGTGCGCAAGGGACTCATATCACGTACCGTTAGCGTACGGGTACTGCCATGGCAGTCATGGCTCGGCGAGGGTACTCGCGACCACCGCCGGATAGGCGGAGATTAGCCGCATGTAAGCGGACATAGGCGAGGGTTACGCGCGGGTGATACGGAATACAGTAATCGTACAGTAAAATTGAGTACGGATACAGTACAAGTACCGTGTTAAGCGCGGTTAGGCGAACCCCGTTTCGACGAGTGTTTTAGCCATGTGCCAAACAATGCCATTGCCGAAGCACAATTCTAAAAGTGCGATAACCGGGAGAAACGGCTGCCTCCTTGGCGTAGGAGGCTTGCATACACTGGATTACAAGGCTCCATGGCCCCATGGCTTGGGCACTATGGCTAGAATACGCGCGGATTTTTATGTGCTAAGACTTGTGTATGTGTGGACTGGTGTATGAGCTGGACAATACGCTACTACCTGAAATACCGCCGGTGACGGTGCGCATCTGCTATCAGCAGATGGCCGCAAGTAGCTCATCGGGTGACAGGTACCCGGGTCACTATGTCTACATGGCACTTGTTACAGAGATGCTAGGTCTTTTAGGGTTTGGTCATCCTCTCACAGTACAGTAGTACCTGTACCTGTACCAGTACCCTGTATGGGTTTGTTAGTGCCCTTTTTGTAATTCACACCGGTACTGCGGTACCAGTACCCTATATAGCTGATGCCGCTGATCACGTCGTACGGGATCGAGCCATGGCGGCGCGGCGCGCGGTAAGGATTACCCTGTAGTAGTTGGAAGCCGACGCCGATGGCGTCAGGGCCGTGGCCTGATGCCGATAGTGATGACGCGCGTTGTGATGATGCTGACCTGAACGGTGTGCCAGAAGGGCTCCCCTTACACACAAGCACAGGCCGCCCGCCGCCTGACTCGCTTTAGCCTCATCTGTATATGGTCACCACTTCGGTAGGAGGATACTTCGCTGAGGAACCGTGTCGGTACGGCGTTCGCCCGGCTCGGCTGCGCGGCGATAGGGCCGTTCACTTCGGCGGGAGCCCTACTTTTTGGGGTTAAACCACACGCCCTACTCGCAACCGTGACAACGGGGTCAGCAATAACAGGTGCGTCGCAGCCCTCCCTGTTGCTGATGCATTGCACAAGGCGGGCGGTGCGGAGTGGCCGAAAATTCAACGGCTGTACCTTCGGGCAGGGAAAGGCGCTGATCTGTCCTGGGGCTATGTGCTCACACCGCACAGTCCGCTTGATGCCGTTGGGGCGTCCTAGCTGAGTCCCTGGCCGAACGATCCTGGCCTCACACTGAGTAGAGTTCGCTTTGCTTATTGAACCTCAGGGTCTCCAGGGGCAGGGGCCCCTGCTGCTGAAAACGCCGCCGCCCTCAGCGTCGGCAGAGTACCAGGGCCTTTGACGGCCAGCTTCTCCACTATTTGGCAGGATGTCAAGCGTCGATGACGGCAAGCCGCCGGTCACACTGTCGGCTATTGCCAAGTCCTTGTTCGCCGGTGGCGTTGCAGGCGGCCTGTATGTCCCCCATCCCACCCGCGTGCCCTCTATTCAGCGCACACCAGTGCAAACTGCATATGCACCACAAAGCAAAGCCCTACATGTCCTTACATAGGCTTTACGTGTGCAGGTCACGCACCGCTGTTGCCCCACTTGAGCGATTGAAAATCCTGATGCAAGTACAAGGTAACTCTGGACGGGTGTACACCGGTGTGTATCAGGTACAAAGCCCCCATCCCCCTACCCCAACGCCGCCCCACGCGCACCCTGCGGCGCCACACAAAGCAACTCGCCTCCGTGCCGACCTTCGCTCTCTCCCTCTCCCCGTCATACCCATCCCCCCACCCCAATGCCACCCCACACGCACCCTGCGGCGCCACACAAAGCAACCCGCCACCATTCCGAACTCCTCTCGCTCCCTCCCCCTTCCCCACTCACCCCCACGCACACATACACGCACAGGCACGCACGCACACACACGCTCGCTCACGCTCTCACCCACTCACCGGATCCACAATCACGTGTCTGAAGGCCAGCATCGGCACGTAGGGGAACCACATTTTTCCACTGGCATGCATCCCGTCAACGCAGTCAGCATAGCCCCCTGTGTCTATGTTGGCTGCAAACTGATGTACTCATCGCGGTCTGACGTCACAGGGCCTAGTGTACATGGCCAAGACGGAAGGAGTCCGCGGCATGATGAAGGGCAACGGTACAAACTGTGTGCGCATCATTCCCAATTCCGCGGTGAAGTTTTTTGCTTACGAGCACATATCCAGGTACACCCGGACGTGATATTCTCTCTGCAAGCAGCATTCTGCAAAATATGGCGCAGGAGGCTCGGTGGGTCATTCTGACTTTGCGTGCCGCGCTCCGACTCCATCCAATCACCAGCGCCTTCATGAACATGGGCAGCGACGGCCAGATAACGCCTCTCACCAGGCTGGCAGCAGGGGCCTGTGCAGGCATCATTGCCATGAGCGCCACATACCCGCTGGATATGGTGCGCGGCCGCCTGACAGTGCAGGAGGGCACCGGCATGTACAATGGCATGTGGCATGCAACAAAGACGATTATGAGAGAGGTGCGCCGTGTGCTGTGCTTGCGTGCCCTGCAGTCAGTGCACTCAACCGCCGTTTAGATCGCTGCAAACCATCCCTGAGTCTAACACCCCTCTTGTGTGCCACATGTGTGTGTGTGTGTGTGTGTGTGTGTGTGTAGGAAGGAATCCGTGCACTTTACAAGGGCTGGGTGCCAAGTGTGATTGGAGTTGTGCCATATGTTGGCCTGAACTTCGCCGTGTATGGCACCACGAAGGACCTGATGTGCGCTCAGTATGGTGCGTAGAGCTTTGCCGCAGCGGCTCCCTTGACGGGTCTCCCCACCAGCGCTCAGTTCACAGGGCGCGTGGACCAGCAGCCCCCCTTACCCTGTGCCACACCTCTATGTCCGGCACAGGCGTCAGCAATGAGAGAGATCTTGGCATTGTCACAAAGCTTGGATGTGGCGCTCTGGCTGGCACTACTGGCCAGACTGTTGCGTATCCCTTTGATGTCGCACGTAGGCGACTGCAGGTGCGGCTGCCCTGCTGAATCCCAATGCTGCGACGTTCCATCACCCACTCTCCGTCCGCATGGGTGTGCATCCCATATGGGCCATGACATGTCTCTGCTGTGTCCAGATGGTGGGCATGAAGGAGACAGCGGCATCTCAGATCAGCCACACTCATATTGAGGGCCCCATGAACTACACCGGCATGATGGACTGCTTTGTCAAGACCATCCGATACGAGGGGGTGTCAGCGCTGTTTAAGGTAATGGTACCCTATCCTGGTTTTAGGGTTTAAAACCGATCAGCATGCCTTCTCGCGTATGGGGGGTGAGTGCAACTGACAGAGTGCCAACTGTGCAGGGGCTCATGCCGAATTACGTCAAAGTGGTCCCCTCCATCGCCATCGCATTCGTCACGTATGAGAAGGTAAGCAATGCAGCGGATTGCCCCTGTGGATGTTTAGGCGTCTGTACTTCCTCCGGTCCTTTACCATCCTCCTCGCCCCTCCCTCTGTCACCCGCAGCTGAAGGAGTGGATGCATGTCGAGGTTTACATATCGTCGTCCTAATGCTGTGGTGAAGAACTGGCGAGACATGGAGCCCACAGCCAGGTTGCTAGAGCAAGCGAGGGGTTGGGGGGTGAGGTGTAGGCGCCACGTGTGCCAGGCACCTATATGCAACACTATGCGGCAGCGCGTGTCCCCCACAACTTGCAGCCCCAATCACCGCAATTTTGATTGGCTGCTGATTGGAGAGTGCATCACCAATGATGCGATCGAAACTATGCATCGTTTGCCACAACTACTGCATCCCCTAGCGCTTACCACGGTGGCCAGGCAATCCACCATTCACGGCCGCCGGCTCAGGAGCCATCAAGGGAAGATGAATTCGCACAGCAGCTGCCCGCTGGCTGTGATTGACCCGGCACTAATGCGGATCTTTCCATATTTGCCGCTGCTTGTGAAATCCTCCACATGCGATTCCGTTTCTTGTTCGATGGCCACGCGCTTGGAGCTTGGGATCATGTTGCCGGAGCCGGAGGCAGCGCGCCGCCGGCCCGTGAATTCGCTGTTGAAGAGGTGCCACAGTTCATCCTCCGTGAGGCTTCCGCTCGTCCAGACACGGAAGGCGGTGACAGTGTTTTTCGCGGGGCCCACGGATTTGCGCCCGCTGAGTGCACGCCCCGGGGATCCCAGCATGCTCGAACGGCCAGATGGCGACCCCATCAGCATGCCTGCGCCGCCCATGGCCAGGCTCCCCCGCACCCCGGGCTCCTCAGCCGTGCCCTTCGCCATGACGTAGTACACGCCCTTCTCCAGCTGGCCAGGCGACCTGGCAACCGCGTCCACCACCGTCTGCAGCTGCCGTTGGAACTCGTCCCGGATGCTGCCTACGCTCTGGGCCAACGAGTCGGCTAGCCGCTCCCGCAGCTGCTCCATCTCAGCAGTCAGCGCGGCTTTGTGAGCTTCATTCTTCTCTTGCTGCCGATCGATGCGCTCCTCCACGTGCCGCTCGGAGGACTGCCACTTTTTCTCGAATTGGGCGGTCTGCAGAGAGCAGTGCACGCTGCTATCAGCACCCTCGCCAAGAGCACATCGTGCACCCACCCAGCGGTGACAGCGCACAGGGGTCCAATGCCCGGCCGCACCTGTTCCAGCATCAGCTTGCGCTGCTGCTCGATCTTCTCTGCAACGTGCGACTCAAACTGGGCGCGCTGCTGATCGACCTCCCTCCCAAAGCTGACCATCTGTTCCGTGAGGAGCTGCTGCGACATCTGCGCGTGGCTCTGCAGGTGGATGGCGAACTTCTGCTGCGTGGTAGCATGCGCAACCATCGGCAGCTCAATGGAGACCACCACGGGCTTCATGAACGCGTACTGCGGTTTCATCGTCACCCGCAGGTATGCGCTCTTGCTGCCCTCCCACAGAAAGCAAGTCAAGCCGCCGGCCGCTGCTTCCTCCGACGCGGATGTGCGGGGTTCGAGGCTGCCTAGGCCACTGGGCGGCGGCGCAGCCACAAGCAACGCCTGCAGCATAAACTCGTAGATCTGCCGAGGCTCGTGAAACATGCCCTCATTGCCGGGCGTGCTGAGAGTGGAAGTGCTAATCTCCTTGCCGAAAACGTCCCCGGACTGCTTGCTTTCCACCAACATCTCGACCATGTTGGGGTACTGACTGACCACCACCTTGTACCGCCCCTCCATGATGGACAAACGGCGGATTTGCAGCGGCTCGCCATTGTCAACCGGTGCGGCTTGGTGGCTCTGCGATGCGGAGCAGGATTTGTCAAGGTTCCAACTCATCCACGCGCATGTGGATTCAGCTTGCTCACTGATAACAGGGGCACAGCCCGGGGGGGGGGGGGGGGGGGGGGGGGGGGGCAACTACAAGCAGCAGCTCTGGCCCCTCTGCCCGCCCTGCAGCTTAATTCACAAAGCAGCGAGTCGCACCGTGGTGGGCATGCTGCCTGTTGAACGGTCTAGGGAAGCTGTCTCCAGCCGCCTGCCGTACAGCAGCGCCAATTCGCACGTCAGCACGATGCCACGATGGACCATCCCCCTGCGAAGCAATGCTTGTAAATGCACACACAGGGGCATGTGCCGTGAATGAGGCCGGCAGCTGCCGACACTTCACCTGTTCAAAGTCGGCACGCTGTACGACCCATGGCCGTCCATCGCGCAGAACTCCCGGCTAGCGCGAGGAAGCCGCTCACGACTGGTGTGTGTGTGTGTGTGTGTGTGTGCGCGCGCGCGCGCGCGTGTGTGTGTGTGTGGTGAGTGAGTGTGTGTGTGTGTGTTTGGGCGGGGGGGGCGGGACTCAAAAGAGGCCGAGCCGGGTCCTTGATATCAGGTCCCGGCAGGAGTCCCTGACGTTGCTGTCCTTTTCTGTTGCTGCGCTGCACCAGGTCTAATTCTGGCAACGCTTCCTTCCTACACCTGTGCGTACTGGTAGAGGTACACTGGCGAGGCGCGACGAGCTGCTGGCGCCATGCGAGTATCTCCGACCGCTGTACACTCGGTGAGCCGTTGACCTCCGTCAACGCGCAGCATGGCGGGCTGCAAGGCGCCGAGCCGCCGACTTGGGTAGTCGCTACTGCTGGTACGACCGGCGCATTTTATCTTTTTGGTTTCAGGGAGAGCGTCAAGAGAATGCACGGAATGTACTGGGGAAGGATGAAAAAGCCGGCGCATCCACGGCATATACGGCGTGCTGCGCGCCATGGGCAAAGCCCAGCGGGGGGGGGGCATCAGCAGGGTCTGACGGTATCATGGGCGTAGTGGCGGCGGGGGAAGGGTTTAGTATATTGTGCGAATCTGTGGCATCAGGGTTTTTAAACCAATAACACAATGAGCGTAGTATGTAGTTGTGTGCAGGCTTAAAAATTGGAAGGCGCCGGCGGCGCGGCACCTGATGATGGCGAATATAAACTCCCGCATCCAGCATATTATCTGAGCTCACAACGCCAACCAGGCAGGCCTGAAGAGGGGTCAACTCACCGGCAATCATCCTGAAGCGCGGTCGCAACAAGCACGGCCGAGGTGTTTGTGGATAGCTGCGCGCTGTCGAGGAATACTCGCGGTCAGTTGGCACCGTGTGCGTCTGGGAGCTTGAGTCGCCTGGCGCGCGCCGCCCGATCGAATACTCTCCAGCTTAGGGCAGGGCACGATGGCCGGTAATGTGGGAGCGGACATGCAATTTTGGGCCGTAGAGGTGCCTCCTGGGAAGAAGGCTAAGGTGCGAGGCGCGCATTTGAGCGCGGGCAGGGAGGGCGCGGGTGTTTGTTGCCCCCCCCCCCACCCCCTCCAGCGGGGAGGGAGGGGGTTTAACGCCCGCACACTCCCATCAGCGCCTGTGTCCCATGGGATTATATCAACAAGATGCGGTGCACACACAATGCGTCGGAACTCCATACCCCTATCGATGCGATGTCATACACAGTGGTCTCCTTTTGCCTCTTCCCCCCCATTCGCTCATCACCACCGCTCGCCCCCGTGATGAGACCAGGTCGAGATGAATGTGGAGAGCGATGATGAAATCCAGGCAATGGAGCTGCTGCACATCACAAACATGGCGCTCGGCGAGGAGCCCAAGGAGGGCGCGCGCTACACGGTGAGCGTGGCCTGCGAAGGCAGTAGCGGTGCTATTCCGGTTGGCACCCTCCTGGCCGGTAAGATTGAGCAGGCCCAGCTGGACCTCATCTTCAGTGATGAGCTGTTGATCTTTCACTCGGGGCCCACGTCCGTCTTCCTCTCGGGCTACCGGTCGGTGTCATACGCACTGCCTAGTGACATCGAGGATGACAGCGACGACGAGTTCGATGGCGAGGACGACAGTAGCGAGGACGAGGACCAGGCGCCGGAGCTTGTGCCGGCCAACGGGATCGCACCCCGTCAGGTCCAGGTGCAGGCATGCCCACCGCTGACCCTCCCTGTTGTGACATCGCCGGACACTGGGGCTCACATAGCCGCAGTGGAACCGAACAGCGCTTCGGCGCGGCCTGTCTGATCCACGCATGCGCGGATTCCCGCAGTACGCGGAGGCAAAGGCATCACAAGGTGAGCAGGACGGGCGATGAGGATGACAGCAGTGAGGAAGACGAGGACGAAAGCGGAGACAACGAAAGTGAAGACGAAGATGACGACGCCGACATCCTACGCGCCAGTACGCTCGAGCACGTCTACATCTGTACCGAATTGCCCTGTGTGCCGCAGCAGGCAGCAGGCTGCCCTCACACAGTTGGATGAGTCGCCCGTGTGGCGCTCATCAAGGCGCTGATCAATGCGGGTCTGCCGTGTAGGGAGTGCCCTCAAGAAAGCAAAGGAGCAGTATGGCGCAGGCGACGAGGACAGCGATGAACCCGACGAAGATGGCGAGGAGGAGGAGGAGGACAGCGATGCCGTGGATGCAGCGATGGGCGAGGAGGATGACGATGATGACAGCGAGGAGGACGACAGCGAGGAGGGGGACAGCGAGGAGGAAGACAGCAGTGATGAGGATGAGGTGCGGACTCGCCACGTAGTTGCGCCGGGACGGCCACCCTGATCCACCGAGAATAACGCTCATTCCGCTGCGGTTATTGGCAGGATGAGCCAGAGACAAAGACGCCCATCAAGGAGACGGTGATTGCCCTGACATAGCATCCCCACCGAATGCACTGTATAACGTAGATATATTCCGCTTTGTATCCGGTCCATGCCATGCCCGCCATGATACAGTGCGAGAACAGCGCCACGCTTGGTGCCCTTCCCACCCTCTGCGCTGACGGCCTGCATGCTGCCACAGCCTGGTAAGAAGCGAGTAGGGGCTACACCGGCGGTGACGCCTACCCCGAAGAAGGCGAAGGCTGAGCCCGCAACACCAGCCAAGAGCGGCAAGACGCCTGCTAAAACCCCGGGCGGCACGCCCAGCGGTAAGTAGCCCCCCCCCCACCTCCTGCCAGCCACCGTCCACGCCCGCTTGCGTCAGGAGCTTCGCTGTGATCGCCATCTTTTTGCTGTCGTTCTGACAGCGCTGTGTGCCGGCACTTAGCAGGCGGTGTTGCGAAGGAGTACGTGGCGAGCTTAGTAGCGTTCCTGAAGACTTTCGGCAAGCCTGCAACGATGTCGGAGCTCGGCAGCAAAGTGAAGAAGCCTGCAGGTGCGGGCACACGGCCGCGTCCCCCACAAAGGCGCACTTTCGCTGCGCACGCAGGTCGCTGACCACGGCCGGCCAACTTGCCACATCCCGCTGCAGGCCTCCCGAAGCTCAAGGAGTTCCTGCTGAGCCACAAGGGGCAGTTCAAGATCAATCCTGACACTTCGGTCGAGCTCGTCTAGGCGCCCCTCTACCACCACCGCGGTAGCCGTTACTGTAGTCTGCATCTGCAACCTACCTGTAGATGCAGGTTTTGCCCCATCGCTCCACCCACCTCCGCGCCCCATCCACTCGTGTCAGTGAGTGCCCTCTGCGATTGCGAATGCGTGTTCGGGCTCTCGTCGCCAAAGCCATCGGCTGCCGCAGCGGTCTGCGCCGTGCTCATTCAACAAGTAGCATGCCAGGGGCACTGGGCGACTGAGAATTTAACTCCTTTTGTAGCAACCTCGCCTTCAAGCCGTCCCAGTTGCATGGCCCCATTTAAGGAAAGGGCGGTGATGCAGGTCACCATATCCAGGTCGCCCTCCAGTTCCTTATGCAAAATGGCAAAGCAGCCCCGGGGTGGCCATCCCCTCGTCATTGGGCAGCGAACATGGATGATGACCTGCATCGTTTTGTCTGCATGACGTCGATTATTCACGGATGCGTGCCGTCACAGTTTACTCCCCGTCCTCTTTACGTATGTGAGTGCGAATTGAGTGCGGGTTGAGGCTCTGCACCCACGCCCCAGCTCTCCCATGATTGATGCATGCGTGCCATTGTATGCATGGTATGGGTCACACTCAAGGACACCTGGAGATGCCAAATCTCTGCAAGGAGATTGGAGTCTACTTCATGAACCACTACATGGCCAGGCGGCAACTCGACTGGCTTGGATACGTCGGCCAGATGGGCTTTGAGAATCTACCATTCAACCCGTCGCAAGTTGCCATCATGGGTGCATCACAAGCGCCAAAGGGGCAGCCCCGACATGGGCTATGGCCGCGCGGCTCAGGAGGCATGTTCGGCAGCAAAACTATGGCAGTCATTAGTGAATGTCTGCATAGCCTAGCACCAAGCACGGAAGCACAGCAACTTCACAGGAAACCTGACGAAGAAGAACCCTGATGAAACTTCATGATAGTTTACACGGAATTAATCCGCCCAATGTCCCCGAGAATCCGTGGTTTTTCTCACACCCCACTGCGCTTCATTCAATTCTTGATCGTACATGCGCGAGACAGAGTCACTGGGTGATTGCTTGTCTTCACATTAGGCAAGGAGAATGACGCCACATGTGAGCACGATAATATCTTCACAGACAACGTTCTTCATAGATTCCTGCTTTTTTTATTCTTGCTTCTTCACCAAAGAAGATGTCGGGGACGATTGGCCCGCGTGAGCTGTGTAGGGCGAAATGCCGATGGATTCATGTGTAGTGCACAGGTGTTTCCCATCAAGGGTGGAAATGGCAGGCCCTAAGAACTACTCAGTCTGAGCAGCGGAGAGCGGGAGACAAGCCCATTCAAATCATTTTCAATTTTCGCAGGGAGGGGAATGTGAACCCGACGCATTACCCGCACATTGGGCGACGGAACCACCAAGCGGTAGAAGCCTCTGCTCAAGAAGAACATGTCAATGCACTTAGGTGTGGCGTAAAGGCCGGGGGGGGGGGGGGGGGGGGGAATGCTTACAGGGCGGGACATGGGCTGGAACAGGGCGCCCTTGGGTGGAGAATCTAGCAGGCATCCTGCTGGCAGAATCAACCTGCCCTTGTTTGATAGGGTAACTGCAGAGCAGAAGTGGTCGGCAACAGACAGGCACGTGAAAACAGGCAAACCCTAAAACAAAGGAGCTCTAGCGCACGAGTCAGCCTCTCAGGTGTATCATCGGATGGCATGCTCATGCAGCTAATCGTCCTCCTTGGGCTTGTCTTCGTCCATGGGCTTGGCGTCCTCCCTGCGGCAATGCCCAGGCATGAGACGTGAGCACATGAACACAGTACATGCGCACATGGAGCAGGGCACACAACAGTGTCGCGCCAGGGCTCACTTGGCAGGGCTCTTGCTGCGGCTCCTGCTCTGGCTCCGGCTCTTGCTCCGGCTCTTGCTCCGGCTCTTGCTGCGGCTCTTGCTGCGGCTCTTGCTCCGGCTGCGGCTCTTGCTGCGGCTCTCGCTGCGGCTCTTACGGCCCCGGGAGCGGCTGCGGGAGCGGCTGCTGCTGGGGCTGCGGCCCCTCCTTCCACTGCGGCTGCGAGAGCGGCTGCGGGAGCGGGAGCGGCTGCGCGAGCGGCCACGCCTGCCGCCACCCTGGGGCCTCTCGGCCTTGCAGCGGATGTAGCACCGGTCAAAGGGGTTCTTGAACTCGCTGTCGTCCAGCTTGCGGAGGGCGTACTTCAGGTCGTCCGGGTTGGTGTAGTCAACCACACCCATCATGCCGTCGCGGTCGCGGAAAACCTGCAGCGGGATGAGGCTACATATGTTAGGCGAAAGCAGAGGCAGCAGACCTCTGCGCCAGGGTCCCGCGCCGCGCATCCTCGCGTCCCGCGCGCCAGCGTCCGTGCTCCCGCCCAGTGCTGCCACGTCCACGCCAACTCCCCTCCCGTAACTTCGACAATTCGCATGTCTAGAGGCGTCCCTCGCCGGCCGCGCTCTTCGGGAACTCCCCGCAGCGCCGCCGCTGCAGGTCCCATGGAGGTGATGGGCACCGGGCTGGGTGATTGGGTGGCGGTGCATCATGCATTGTACGGGGGCGCCACTGCGGTGTGCCTGGCGGTCCTCGTCCTAGCTAGCTCCAGAGGGTCCACGGCGCAGCATGTCGCCGGCACATCCGAACTGCTATCGACAGGAGAACCGAAACAGCTTGCTCCCGCTCGCCCGCCCATTCGCACGCCCACGTCCGTCAAAGCCCACATCCAAGCTACGCCGCCACGCGGCACCCCGGGGCTGCCAGGTCCAGTGCCAGACACAAGATCGCCTGAACACCGGGCTGCCGTGTCATGCAAGCCCAGCAGGCAGGGCGATGGCTGCATTCGGAAAACAGCCAAGACCGGGGACCTCTGCAGTACCTGGGCAAAGCTGACGTCGCCGGCCTTGCGCATGTGGTCCTTCAGGTCCTGCCACGAGGCGGTGTTGGGAAGTCCGTACACAAGCACCCGAAACTCCGCGTTTGCGGGTGGCGCGGCGCCATAGCCGCGGTCAGCACCGCGGCTGCCTCGAGGAGGGGGTGGACCACGAGGGTCAAAGCCACCGCCGCCGCGGAAACCGCCACCGCCACCGCCACCGCCCTTGGCAAGCTCGACCTAATGTCCAAAGCAGACGCCACGTGTCAGTGATTCAACCGCAAGGAAACCACAGGATGCCTCCTTTCCCCACGAGGGGCGGCTTCCGCTCTGGTGAGGCGCAGTGGTGAGGGCTATACCCTGAGGCGGGAGCCGTAGAAGTCGTATCCGTCACGGCCCTGGACGGCGGCAATCGCGTCGCGAGGGTCCTCAAACTCGATGAAGGCAAAGCCTGGGGGGCGAGGAGGCAGCTTCAGGTCGATCTCCGAGATGCGCCCATACTTGTAGAAGATGTCTTCCAGCTCGCGTTCGCGGATGTCCTGGGGCAGGTTGCCAACAAAGATCCGGCGGCTAGCCATGGCTGCGAACCTGCAAGCCAGGAAGAGGAAGACCATGAGAGCCGGGTCCAGCACAAACACACCCGAACACCAGAACCTCTTATCATTAGGTGTGGCAAAATCCAAGCGCAGATTCCTAGCAGATTCCCTCGGATAGCAGGTAGAACAACACAGGCCGAGAGGGGTGCACTTGTCGACGGGTTCAAGATCTCAAGCCGGAAGCAAATAAAAACCTGTCTTCCCGAGCACTTTGCTTAGACTGAGATCACTTGTCTGACGACACGGGAGCGGCGTGGGTATGAACAGCTGCCTCCCCGCGGCACCCGGTCCCTCATGTAAAGCTGCTGGCTGAGGTACGCTGGTTACCCCGTCCAGGGCAGAGGGGATACGGCAGAGTTTACCGATGGGATCGCCGGGCGTCGGGTGGGCAGCTGACACGATGGCAGGCGCTAGCAAGTGAGATCACCGCCTAGCTAGCGTAACAGTCTAGCCAGTCTGGTGCCTGCAACTCCGACTAACAAAGGGCACGCAGGCGTGCTGGGAAAGCGGTCACAAACTGTCTCCCTACTCATCTGCGACGACGAGTAGGTTCGTTCTTTGCAGCCTCAGGAAATGAATAAGGAATACCCACCGATATTCATTAGAATAATGACGGTTATAAACCGGACGTTCAAAAAATATTAGCGCGTGCAAAAGGAAGAATACAAAAGGAAGTACACAACATCGCAGCACAGCTTGCTAGCTCAGCGCGACCCCTGCCCGCCGGGGAAGCAGGACGACTAGGAAAAAGTGCACACCGGCTCGTTCGGTGTGGCGACTTGCCTTCGGCACGAGCTGAAGAGGGTCAGCAGCTTCGGAAAATGCAGGTTTTTTGCGTAAGTGCGGCGCCCTGGCGGCTGGCACCGTCGAGGAAAGGAGTGGCACTGGCGGAGGTACTGACGAGGCCCACAGGTGGAAGGCCGTTGAGGGCGCTGATGATGGCGGCTGTATGTGCAGCATCAGTAGTATAGTTGCGCACCGCGGCCGCCGCCGCCGCCGCCGCCGCCCACTGCGCGTGACGGCGCGTATACAGGAATCATCTGACGGGACTCGGACATACATCACGCGGATATGATAATGATAAATAACGCATTTATGGCGAGCTTCAAGTACTTTGCTGTGTGAGACGAGTTGTTTATTCAAATTTATTACATGAGCTAGCAGCAGAAGGCGATATTCAATATGTTTATTCAAATTTATTCAAACAGCATGCCATTGAATGTGGTTGTGAAAACAAGGGTGCGGAGGTTGTGTTACACGGAACAAGCGCCATTTTTACATTTTATGGCTAGGAAGGCTCAGCGAAAGGCGGGGGGGGAGTCGGAGGAGGAGCTTGTAAGGCGGAAACGGAAACGGGAGGGCGCTAGCTGCCAAAGGCAGCGTGCTGGAAGATGACAGGCGAGCTGCTGCTGGCTATCCTAAGTAGCTCCCCGGCCGGAATCGTAGGGCTCGCGGGCGACGATGGGGCGGCCCGTATACTAAAACATGACGGTACGGTAACTTAACCGGTTGAAACCAGGGTTGTGCCGAACACAATTTGGCCGAGTTTGGTTCAGACCGAACTCAATTCATGCAGTTCGGCCGAATACAATTCGGACTGAACTGAACCGCAGTTACGACTGAACCGCCGAACAACTGAACTCTCCGAAATGCCCGAACCGAATTGAGTTCAGTCCGAACTGCCGTTGAACAGCCACCGAACTGAGGTATGAATATGCCTACATCTTGCTGGTGCAATAATGGTTGACATGCAGTGGCAACATGTTGTCGGCAAAAGTTTGTAATAAAGGAAAGGAAAATTATATTATAGGTTTTGGTGTCTACGCCCCTTGCCCTCCCGCGGCCTCGCAGCCAACCATCTAGGTCATATATACGTCGCATCATATATATATGTTGAATGTTATGTACTCTACACTGCTGTACTTTGTACTGCGGGAGCCGACGAAGGAGCGAAGAACTGGCGACTGAGACGGACGAGAACGAGTACAAGCCAAGCGAAGTACGAGTATGAGCATTGCGAGTGCGAGTACAAGTGAAGGCGAAGTACTGGTACGAGGACGACGAGGCGTCAGTACGAGCGACTACCAGGCGACTAGTAGTGCAGGACAGTATTACGAGTACCCACATGGGGTGCGAGTAACCTGTACTTACGCCTGCGTACCAGCAGGAGCGCGATTGTCGTACGCTATGGTGTCACCAACTAGAGGATGATGATACCAAGCGTTAGATGGAGCGCTGCCTTAGTGGAGTGTTAGTAGTAGGTACTAGAGCCTACTAGAACAATCTAGAACGCTATAGCATTTGCTATAGCAATAGTAGATAAATATTATATCACTGTGCTGCGGACAGGCGAAGGTGCTAGGAACCGTGTCTGTACTTAGTAGTATATGACTAAAATAGCGACGGGCCGCGGGTTAGGACCGCACACGTCGATTTTAGAATTAGTCTAGTAGTTACACGCAGCACAGGTGGCGGAAATCGGATCGGTACACAGCGCACGGAATGACGGAAACCAGCGACTATAAATAGGCCGGCAAAACCACCGCCGGGCCAGTCACCCAGGTTACCGGCATTCCGGTATTGTAAGAATCCCTTTTCCCAAATCTCTGCTCATTATTCCTGGCCGTGTGGAATAACGATCCAATGGGCCCTCGACTCAGCTCCTGCTTTAGGACTATCTACGGCTAGACGACTATTCGGCCTAAGTCCTAAGGGGGCTGTAACACTTGGTTTCGGAGCGGTGACCGGAGCACATAGTTCCGGATTCCACAAGAGAAGCGGCATAGCGACGAGAGCGAGAGGCGAGAAAGGGACAGAAGAAGACTTCAGATGTCAAGGATCCTATGGCGGGGACGCCCACCGAGGATGCGCACCGGCTTTGATAGATAGAGTCAAGTTCGACGTGGCGAGAACGATGTAGCGACGATGAGGAGGATGCGACAACGAGCGAGCGAATTTATGAACTAGCGAAGGGACGAAGATCGCGAGTACCAAGGAGCAGCCGAACGTTCGATCTGAGATGTGTAACGATGACGCTGCAAGCTGCGAAGCCATGAGGGCGGAGCAACGTGCGACTCGCGACCCCAGCTACAGTTCCGACGACGCGAGTTGGCGATGGCGCAACATCAACCAGAACCGACCTGTACCAGCCGTTATCGGCACAGTAGCGACTACTGGTAACGAGCTGATATAGCGAACAAGAAGAACCGCAGATTTTTTTTTCTGCGATGAAGAATGGACCTGCCACATGAAAATCGAACTCAGAAGACGAAGAAGACAGAACAGCTGTGGTTACCGGTACAACCATGAGGTGCTGGTACGATTAATTTCGTACGCGAGTACAAAACAGCTGCAGACTCAGATTCGAGGAGAGCGCTGCGAGATTATGACATGAGCCGTCAGGTGAAAATCCTGGGTGACCACGGCTCAATGTCCGGACGCGCGCATTTCTCTCGACATGATGCGGTATGGCGGAGGAGACCCTGCTGCCTGCTGCCAAGACAGAAGGCTCGACGACGGCCAACGCGAAGATGGCGCGATGGGAGCTGCGGAGAGGCGACAGAGACTCGGCGCGTTACCTGCCTGTACATGCTGTATGCTGTACGGTACCGAAAGAAGCGCGTCGTACCACAGTACGAGATACCGAAGCAGCGACTACGAATCTACCATTGTGGAGGCCAAGAGTGCAAAATACAGGCGGAACAGGAGGATATTTGCACGAGTATGTCTACGACTCAATGCATCAGAACCGAAAACAGTATCACCGGTATGGGACGGAGGTATTGTACTGCTGCGATGAGAAGATGACTACGACTACAAATGGCGAGGAGATATCCGGTATGGGACGGTTATCTACTTGCGGAAGCACTGTAAGGTACTGGCCGATGATTCCCTCTACCAGCCCTGCTACGAGCTTTGACCGAAATCGGGAGTAGAAAAATCCGTGGACGACATGCGACTACGGTTCAGCGAGTGAGCGACTGCGAGCACGAGTGCTGTGTATCGGGCGCGACACGTGACGCACCGACGACATCGCGAGCAGCGACGACTTACTGCTAAGCGATGAGCGACACCGAAGCGCTGCGTGCCGATGCCGACACCGCTGAGAAGATGCGAGCTTGCTAACTCGGCGAACTGCGACGCAAGAGCCTATGGTATATGATCTTAGACCACGACTACGCGAGTGTGCGTTCCGATGGCGGGAGCAATGGCGCACACGCTACGAGTCAATGGGGACTTGCGACAGTTCGACGCGACGAGGCTGAGCTCGAAGACTGCTGCATTTCTGGGGCTACCCACCGAACGACACCTATCGGTGCCATTGGTGGCGTTTTGCTGCGACTTGCTGCACCACCAGATGATGCTCGACTATGAGGTTTTTTTTTTTCCGAAGGGACTGCCTCTATGACGAGTGTCACCACTGTACATATCTGTACATATTCTGGCTACGCGACTCTACAACGACGACGGAGTTCTGCTGAACGTACTGGCGAACAGCGCGGCCGCTGTTCATTAACAGGGTGAGAGTGTTATGTACTCTACACTGCTGTACTTTGTACTGCGGGAGCCGACGAAGGAGCGAAGAACTGGCGACTGAGACGGACGAGAACGAGTACAAGCCAAGCGAAGTACGAGTATGAGCATTGCGAGTGCGAGTACAAGTGAAGGCGAAGTACTGGTACGAGGACGACGAGGCGTCAGTACGAGCGACTACCAGGCGACTAGTAGTGCAGGACAGTATTACGAGTACCCACATGGGGTGCGAGTAACCTGTACTTACGCCTGCGTACCAGCAGGAGCGCGATTGTCGTACGCTATGGTGTCACCAACTAGAGGATGATGATACCAAGCGTTAGATGGAGCGCTGCCTTAGTGGAGTGTTAGTAGTAGGTACTAGAGCCTACTAGAACAATCTAGAACGCTATATCATTTGCTATAGCAATAGTAGATAAATATTATATCACTGTGCTGCGGACAGGCGAAGGTGCTAGGAACCGTGTCTGTACTTAGTAGTATATGACTAAAATAGCGACGGGCCGCGGGTTAGGACCGCACACGTCGATTCTAGAATTAGTCTAGTAGTTACACGCAGCACAGGTGGCGGAAATCGGATCGGTACACAGCGCACGGAATGACGGAAACCAGCGACTATAAATAGGCCGGCAAAACCACCGCCGGGCCAGTCACCCAGGTTACCGGCATTCCGGTATTGTAAGAATCCCTTTTCCCAAATCTCTGCTCATTATTCCTGGCCGTGTGGAATAACGATCCAATGGGCCCTCGACTCAGCTCCTGCTTTAGGACTATCTACGGCTAGACGACTATTCGGCCTAAGTCCTAAGGGGGCTGTAACATTGAAGCATGCGGTGTCGTTGGATGTCTCCTGCCACTCTTCCACAAGTTCATGTTGCATGGCGAGGTTCATCGAGTGCCTTGCCCTCAAAGTCAAGCTGCCCCTTGTGACTTGCTGCCACGATGGAACTGTCCTCCTCCGCAGGTGAAGGTATCTTTATGCATGTTGCCGGAGATGGCCTTGTTGAACGTGCTCTCGCCGTATTGTTGCAACAATGTGTCCTGGATCTCACCGGCGGAATCCACGTTCTTGGTAATGAAGACCTATGTGGCCATCATCTCCACTCCCATTTTGTTACGCAGGCTATGGGTAACCAGACATGATAAAGAGAAAACACGCTCACACTCTTTGTGTTAGGGTTACGCATAGCGACTACCCTAGTACCTCCGCAATCTCCGCAACGCCGGTATTATGGTCAAGTACATGTACATGTACTCATACAATCATATTGCTTTGCCGGTATTTCATACGTATCACTACTAGTACAGCCATGACTAGGCTCAAGTAATAGTCATTGTATAATTCAGCTACGCGCTATACGACTCCTCAGTTATCATAATATTAGATGCATGTCCGCGGTACCGAGTCATACCGCTACTGGATAGATATTGAATGCCACCGGCATGTTGTAACAGATGACATTACCAATCAACTCAATTCGCCAAACGCTACGAGTGGATCCATGTTTCACCAAGTACTGCTACAAGTACTTACGTTAGTTTCGACTTCTTGTTACGGTCCAGCCCCACATCCTGACCCACAGCAACCTGCTCTCGCACGCGCGGCGTTACATTCGCAAGTTCGTTGGTCATGCCGAGCCCGGTAGGATTTTGAACCCTTTGACCTTTATCCGGCCCGCGTGTTGACATGGCATCTCACCGAAGCGCTCGTCAGGCCGGTTACCTCTTTTGAGATACACCCCCCGACCAGTGTATGCGTCGGATTGTCGAGAAAAAAAACTGGAGGCCCGCGTTGCGGCGCCTACCCATGACATCTATCACAAGCTTGCCGACGTTCACAGTCAACTTCCAAGCAGCAGCGAAGACCTTTCTGGAGTACGCCAGTAAGGAGATTTCCGACCGAAACAAGCTCTAGGTTCCTTAGATGGAAGCATGGCTCGGTCGCGACAGTTCAAGCCCGATTCTATCGCGGCTCACAACCATCAGCTGGTGCTCAGCAACCATGAGCTCCAGATTCACATCGTCATGGGCTGCGAGATCCGGACTCAATTCGCCAGCTATTACGGCTGGAAACAAGCTTTCTTCGAGGCCGCATTTCCCAACGGCATAGGCAGCCGTTGGAGACTACGCGCGTGACATCTGCGTCAAGCCGAGGGACCCCAAGATGGCTACATGTTGTGTCGAATTGCAGCGCAAGCTGCAAGCCGTATTTGCCTTGTTGCATGAAGCTTTCGCTGTGCCTAATTACTTGCAAGTGCAACGTATTTTGGAGGCGATTCCCAAGCGCGAGAGAGCCGAGGTACATAACATGGCTGACCACGCCAACGAGACTGTCTCAACTCACGAAGTGCTGTTCCAACATCTCTTGGCGATCGATGAGGAGCACCGTCTCGTTGTCGAGAGTGCCAAGGAGAGGCAAGCCAACATCAAAGCCCACAAGCGTCAATACGAAGAGAGTTCGGGTCATCGTCGCATGCCGACCTTCCCAAACCTGTACGGAGCCGCGCAACAACGGAGCGTCCACCAGCTCTACCCAGAGTCGCCCTGCTACTGCTCAGGACGGCTTGCCCAGTCGCCCATCAAAGAAGAGTCGCTTCTATGATGAGTGCGCTAAGTGCGGCAAAAAAGGCCACTCAATTTATGAATGCCACCATGCGTCCGAAAAGGACAAAGAACAATTCAAAGCCAAAGTGGCTGCTATCAAGCTCGCCAAGCAAGATCGACAAGATCGACTTACAGAAAAAATAATGACGGTGTTGGGCGGCATGTCAACATGTGCCTCTCAATGTAATTGAGACAATTGACACTGACATGTCGCCGAGTCCATGCGAAAAAGCATGCAATGCCAAAGTGGCAGCTAACAAGCTAGCCAAGCAAGTCGACTCAGATGAAGTCCATGCAAAAAATGCATGCGAGTCCATGCGAAAATGCATGCAAACTGCATGATCAGCCCATGCATGAGATCGAGGATACGAATGTCGATGTGGTTGAGCATTGCGCTCCCGCGGTACTGAACCCCTCCGACTCGCGACCTGAGCATGAAGCTCATGGGTGCTCTTGTACTCATCCACACCTCGTTTCCGACATCGAGGACGAGACAGGGTGTAGAGAAAATGTCGATAAAACTGTCAAAAACAAAAAGACACATGCTGGAATGCATGCCAAACTGACAATCATGCAAAAGAGATCTCGAGTGCGCAAAATGCGTGCCTAAAACAACAGTCGAAAGAATGACATTGAAACTGACAAATATGCACAAATCAAATGCATGTCCAACTAACTCTGTTGTGTTTGATCAAGCAAAATTCAACAGACTGAGTTATGTCTATGGTCCAGTCACTTTCGATGCATATGCATCAGCATATGATGCTGTCTGTTCACACTATTGTAGTGCTGAAAACTATTCCTGCAACATGATATCGAAGGTAAGATTGTGTTTATCAATCCAGTGTATGATGACACATACAGCCCTGCCCATCTTGCAACATTTTGAGATGCAAAGACAAGAGTCAACCTTTGACACAAGAGCTATTATTGTCTTCCCCAGATGGTCCTCACAATTAGGACAATCCGGGAAACCGCTGCTTTTAGATTATAAGAAAAATCACAGCTGCCCGCCTGGCACATATTTGTTATTTCAAACACCCAGTTCAGCAACTAATACTGAACCTATGGGACCCACTGAGTGGTATGTTGATGTCTATACCTAACTGACTATGCTGTTGAGGAACGTTCAGCCTATGCAATTAATGATGTCGTAAATAACCACCGAAGAACTCAAAATCAGGCTGGCTGAGCAACAAGGTAAGGAGTGTAAACCCAAAGCCAAGAAGTCCCATCAGTCGCGTATGATGACAGAATAATGTCTTGTTTCCAGCAAGTCTGATCATGACTTATTGCTATTACACCCCACATGTGCTGAATTTAATATAACACCTTCAGTACTATTTGACAGTGGTGCTACTTTGAACTTTGCCAGTACCAAGTTTGTCAAAGCGAATAAAATACCAACTACGCCATTCAAAAATTAAGTCTGAGTTATTTTGGTGGCTGATGGTAGAATGGTTCTTGCTTCACAAAAAATACCCTTGAATTGAATATCAACAATTACACGAACTCCATTGACTCTATTGTCACACCATTATAGAATAGTTTCAACCTGGTTTTAGGGATGCAATTCTTGAAACAACACAACCCACATCTTGACTGGGAATATGGTCTTACATTTCCCACATAACTTTAAGTCCAATCTCAGACTGAGCCCCGCTAGGGCAATGTTAGAATGGTTCATTCTGCCAATGCCGTGGCCAGAGAGATTGCCAAGCATGACCGTGACACCGTTTATTTCTGCGCCATTGTTAAACAATACAATGCCACCAAAGAGAGTGATGGACTCGATTTATTGATGATGAGATAAGCGCAATTGACACAGACAAGTCTGCAGCTTTTACAACTCACATCAGAGACTTACTACAGAAGCATAAACCAACATTCTCCGCCACAAGAGCTTAAAGAGTGTTGTGTAGCGGGTTGCACCACACTGCTGCACCAGGTGTGGCGTCGTGTGCCAAAGGAATACGAGGCCAAGTTTCCAGTCGAAGTACAGTGATGGGTAGAAAGGGTGCAACCCACGGATGACAAGCCCCATCCCTCTTAGGGCTGGGGTGTTGTTTAATGTAACACAAGAAAGGGTTCCCATGATTGTGTTTTAAGACGGTTAGCCGCTCGCCCCACCATAAGGATATCCGCATGTCACTACCTTCACAGTGAAAACTCTACCCCTATAGTGAACAGTTCACTGTAGAGGTAGGCTCCCGGAAGGCTACAGTGAATACCCTCAATAGTATACCTACACCTATAGCAGTGAACAGAGGGGTGGGGGGGGGGGGGGGGGGGGGGGTGTTATTCACTATATGGGTAGTGTCAGTGTATACACACAAGCTAGCGGCTTGGCAGCCGGTTGCGCGCAGGCGCTTAGCTTCGGAAATGCAATCTAGTCTTGGGTCATCGGCCATCACTGCAGCATTGCTACGGTATTGCTGCGGCATTGCGGCATTGGTGTCCCGTGGCCTGGATAAAGAACGTGGATCGGCAGCATTAGTTATGCGGCAAGACTGATGCGGCTGGGGATGATATGGTGCGGCCTCTTACATATATGGCCTCTTACATATATGTACGAGCTATCGTGTAACATGTACTGGTGGCGTATGAGTATAATAAGCATATGAGTAGTTAGTACGGGTATCGGTATGATGAGTATGCAGGTAGGGTTATGGTGGTAACCCAAACACACCGCCAGTGCTTTCGGGGGGTGCTTGCCCGCGTTGTTACCCAATATATAGGCATTGGTGAGGGTATCGCACTGGCAACGTGCAAACGATGATCTGATGTGCTTCCTTAGTACGGACGCATTTGTTTAGATACTTATTATGCGCACGTGCACCTCACAGCAGGAGCTACGCGAACTTCTCGACGCCGACAGCGGCGCCGAAGGTATTGTCGCGGGGGTTGTGGAAGGCGACCCCTCTGACGACAGCTGCAGCGACATCGACAGTGAAGGAGGCGCTGGCGTCAGCTTTGACTTCAGTACTGGGACCAACAGCGCTCGAGGGAAGTACGACGACGAGAAGATGTGAGCATGTATCGTGTATGTCGACTCCCCCTCCCCCGTGTGTGGCGCCCCCATGTGTGGCGCGTAGTCGGTTGCTATCACATGCATGCTCTTCGACACTCTTTGCAACAGACTACGCCGTCAATTGTACACCGGCGCCGGCGCCACCCTTTTGGAGACTGCGCTCAATCTCTGCGAGTGGAAGCTGAAGCACCACATCAAGACGGCGGCGTTCGAGAGGTTGTCGAAGCAGCTGAAGAAACACATGCTACCGAAGGACGGGTCAAAGCTTACCGAGAAGTGTCACCATGTGGAGCAGTGTCCGAACGTCCCGAACACAAAGAAGTAAAGCGTTCATTGTTGCAAGAGCATCCGTCGGTACGGCCACTCCCTGGATGGTGACTGGAGTTACGAGACCGCCGCCCTGAGTTTCCTCACAAAGACAACGGCGAGTATGATTTATGTGAAGATGGGGAGGAACTGCACTATTCCAAAGCATGTTCTGGCATTAGGTTCGGACCCATGTGTTGTTATATGATGCGAGTATGATTATAGTTGGTGGGTTTTGACATGCTGTGCGGTGTGGCCTATCACCGTAGGTGTCAAGACATGCCATCATCGAATCGGGGGGAGAAGCGCAGCAGGAGTTGTTGATCATCATCCCATGGCCCTTTGCACCAAAGCACATTGACGTATATGTGGAGGAGATCCTGAAGGCAATTGCCACAACGCAGAGCGCGGAAGGGGCACAGATTGTTCATGATGTGTATGTCTGAGGTGATTGACAACCATATTACGGCAAGAAGTCCAAAGCGCGCCGTGACTTGCAGCATGAGGTGTGCACCCACTGTCAACCTGAAGTGGGCATGTTGGCATGCGATTGGCTGTTGTTGGCATATAACACTGACATGCCAAAAACATCATATCGCCGCCGCCACTGCCACCGAGCTCCGAACGAAGTCGGCGAAATAGACTATTATTATAGACCTTTATAAATGGACCTTTATATATAGACCTTATTACATAGCCGAAATGTACCTTTATATCAAGCCGCTATAGGATCATCAGCAGACCATGCGCGCATATGTGTGGTGCCAGGTTTGTTGTTTGCCATCAATTCTACGCATTGGTATCTAGTATCGATGAGTCCGTATCCCCATCGTCATAAGTGGGATAGTCACGCTTCTGCCTTATTCGTTCTTCCATTTTACCAGTACATGCACAACTACTATCATACTGGCCACGGCCCACGCTGTTGGAGTTCACGACTGTGCGGCACTAGTGCCTCGGGGATATTTATTAGATACATCCAACATTTCTTGTACGTATCACTACTCAATTTTGAGAGGCCCAAATGGCATCATGCCACACATAGTTGGAGTATTTACACTGGCCTGTCGGGGGCCCAAAGGGCCTGTCTTGATATCCCCCGGGGTGCAGAAAGCATACTGGCCGCCAAAAAGTGGTCAACGCCGTTTTGCCCTTTTCAAACATTGAAAAATGTTCAAACTCGCTCACCCACCTGTCCAGCCACCCACCCGCCGCTATGAGGACCTCCGTTACCAAAGGCGATCGTGTATCAGCCCGCCGAGGAGAGAGAGACCCAATGTTAACCCTTGAGTGGCGACCAGCGTCGGTGCCAGCGTGCTCGGCTTTTCGGCAACGTTTCCGAGTCCGTCGGTGAATCGGTGATGGCAAATGGATGGTCCGCTGGGACGACGCCCCGGCCGATGTCCAAGAGCCCGGCCAGATGACACTCCAAGCTACTATTGGTCGCACTCCTCCCTCCGCTGCCTATGCGCCACGAGGTCACGTGACTGCCGTCGGCCCTTTCGTGCCGCCCCGCCATGTAGCTGTTGTTGATACGAGTGCGAGTGCGCCGGGTGGCAGTCGTGGAACGATTATAACATGCAGTGTAGTTTCCGACACCGGCACCCCCACCGAGATCCCATCCAACCTTGCGACCTCTTCCCCAGCCTCTATCCTAGCGACCGAGCCCCTGCCTGCCGACAACCTTGGCATGTGTGCCGAGTCGCAAGATAGCCAGCCTCGGCTGGAGGGAGACCTGGCGCCATCCCGTCCCGCCGGCCACCGCCTCGCTATCGCGCCCAAGCGCTATCCGAAAACCAACGACCAGCACGCCCCTTGGCAACCACGGCCATTACGCGAACGGCCGCAACAAGCAGTCGAGCGAGGTGATGCCGTTGCTACCGTGACGAGGGCGAGGAGCACTAGAGCTCGTGCTACTGCGTGCACTGCGGCATCACTTTGTGCATGCCCAGCTCGGTGCACACCCGGGACTGCTGGGAGCACCATCTCCACTGATGCGACGAGACCGCCACATCCGCCGCATGAAGCACGCCCGCGCCGGCTAGGGCGGCACACCCCAAGTCCGCCGCCCCGGCTATACCGCATGTAGACTCCCATCCCAGTAGTTGACCCGGGGCACTGGTCGCGGTATGGTGCATGAGCCTAAATCCTATCAATTGAGCTGGCTGATGTGGTGGGCGGGTGCATAGGGTATGCATGCTTATCAAAGCGCGTGGGGCAGGGGCTATGTAGGCATCGTGGATATGTTGCACTACGTGTACTAAATCTGTATCATCATTGGTCCAGTAGTACACTACATACACGCGAATCTTACACGGGTTTACCCGCGTAGCAAGGGCGCTAGCATGTACGCGCTGGCCCGGCCGCAGAAACCCGTGCTCACGCGACCGCGCCGTATATGCTCGTGTTCCCCCCGTTATTTGTCGTCTAGAAGTCGCAGCCTACTACTGCTTTGCTAGCGCCATGTTCCACCGGCCACGGCCAAGCGGCTAGACCGCTCGGCCGTCGCGTTGCTGAGATCCGCCCCCGGCTTGAGCTGCTCCCAACGGTATCCTCCCCGGACGTCCTTGGAATTTGGAGGCGGTGAAGGCGGGGAATACACCCCCTGGCACCGCTGCCCGTATGCTCGCTGATCTTATGCCGCACAACAGTGCATGATCGTCAGACTCGCGGCAGCCACTTGCCCAACACTCTCATGGCCGAGGTCACCGCTCGAGGGCGGCTTCTTGGGCCCTGTGCACGGATGGATTTATTACAACCACCACCGTGCAAGGCTGTGCCGAGTACGAGTGCCCCCGTAACAACGGATCGCCCCGATGTACGAAAACGTGATTTTATTGTTATTTCGAACATCCCTAGCGAGTAGATTTCCCCCGTCCGAGTCGTACACACCCCCTCCCCATCCGAAGGCAGATCTTGGAGAGACCGACGCAAGGTCGAGGTCGTACAAGGTTTATTATTAGCGGCCCCCCATGCGCAGGGATTTTCCCCGGCGGCGCCGGGAGGCGCTACCGGGACTACGAGTATTAGTTGAGAAGCCCCCCCCCCCTCGTGGGGCTCCCCGGTAGTCGTCGCACGATCCGAGGATCGGCGGCAACCGGCCACCCCGCTCAGTCCCCAACCGCACCCAACCGGGCACAGGTCTTAGAAGTTTCCAGGCCCCCACCGCGTGGGGTTAGGGATGGTGCGACCATGCCTGCCGCACTCATGATCCTTCGCTCCTGGTGGGCCGCTTCTTGGTGGCGGGGCCCCACACTATGGTTCGCGCCATCGCATATGTAATCGGCACATCATCAACCATGTGTCATGTATGTAGTAGCATATCGGCATCAACTGATAACACCGAATGATTTATGAAACTGTACATAGGCACCAATATCCTGCTCCGTCGCGCCCGCTTGATGCTGTCGTTCGCTTTGTTTACGGTTGACAATCGCTTTTTCTTGTCCTTGTCTTGACAAAGTACCGCGGATAGTACTAGAGTCGGGCCGCCGCCGCCCATATCCAAGCCGGACCCACTGTGCCCACCCCCACCCCCACCCGGCCCTCCCCCAAGGCTGCATGCCGTCCCTCTGCGGTGCCCCCCTTGGTACACCTTCGATTCGGCGTGCGGGCCGCGCGCGGTACTGCCTCCACGCCCCATGTCCAACGGCGCATCTCGCGCCCGAGTGGCGTACGGCCGGCCGCTTTCCCCCTATACCTTGGTATGTCACCCTCGCGTTAAATCATGCGTATGGTGACACACACGAAATCATGGCGGAGGATCATGGGTACGGCAGGCCTGGCGGCACCACGTCCACCTCCACGCGGTGGGCGTTAGTAGCCCCTAAGACCCGTGCCCGGTTGGGTGCGCGCGGCAGGGGGGCTGAGCGGGGTGTCTGGTTGTGTCAATGTGGCGGGTGCTCGGATCCTGCCATAACCGGGGAGCCCTACGATGGCTTATCAAATAACACTCGCAGTCCTGGTAGCGCCTGCTACCGCCACCGGGCAGCATCCATGTTCGGGGGCCTGCTAAAAGAAATCCCCGTGCGACCTCGGCCTTGCGTCGTCCTGTTCGAGATCCGCCTACGGGTAGGGAAGGGGGGTTTAGGACTCGGACGGGGGCAGCCTACTCGCGAGGGTTGTTCGAAATGACAAAATCGTGTTTTTGTACCTCACTACGACCCGCGACCGACATGCAAAAGATCTCGTGTACTCCCCCGTCCGTATGTGTTCCACATGCGAATCCGCCGCGAATCCCGGCTTAGTACGGCGGGGTGTTCGGCGGCGCCATGCGGCCGGCCCGTTTAGAACACCCGGGAAATCCTCAGCCGTCCCGTGAGGACCGGTGAGGGCTGCGAGCGCGTGAGGCCTCATCGCCCGCCCGGACACGGACACGGACTCCTCATCGCCCAGCCCGCCCGGACACGGACTCCGGCGCTTAAAGACGGGGCGGGCGTCCGGGATCGGAGAGGCATGGCCTGACGGCAACTATGGGGCCAGGAGACAGAAGCCGGAGTGCCCTGAGGGAGTCGCGGCCATGCAACGGGAGGAATCAGCTGGCGGCAAGCGGTAGCCCGGTCTCAACCGCCTACAACGACGAGGCGCGCTGCGGCGGAGAGCGGCGCGCAAGCGAGCATGACCGGCATGCCGGCCACGGAACGACGACACGCGGACGGGCGGGGGGGAGGGGGGGGGGGTGCCCGCTTTCCCCCTCCAGCCCCCCTTGGGAATCCTACCGCAAGAGCTGAGGTGGGCGAGATGGAGGTAACAACAACGGGGGACCGCGGCCGACGCCGGCGAACCGCCACAGCCGGCGTGGCGGGCGATCAGCGCCGCGACCTATGGAGTATTTTCAGCGGCAGCAATAGCGGCACATGGAGCCAAGACGCAGCACAGCTACCGGTGCATCACTAATGTACATGAAAACTTTTACATGGGGTTGGGGCGAGTATTGAATTCGTTATCCCGGTACTGCCCATTATTAGCGGTAGTCGCTCATACTAGCGACTGCCCGTGGTTGTCCGGAAAACAACACGGTTACGGATCGCGTGACGGAAGGAGGCGGGGTTTGAATTCGAAATTGGATGGCCGGAAGCTTGAGCTGTAATTGCACTTGATGCGTTCCCTGCTGTGGCTACATATAGCATGTCCTAATAACGACTCATTCTGAGCGGCGGAGAGAAACATACTGGCACGTTGTAATCAATTTATTCAATTCTGCATCGCCGTCGGCTACAACTTTGACAAAATCAACGCCTCCCTACTAGGCATAGAGGGCCTTGGCTTCGCGTTTGCCGACGACCTAAAGCTAGTGGGCACGGCGCCCGGCACTGCGGCCGCGCGGCACTCGGCTCAGCCGGCCCTAGCGGCAGTCTCATGCTCACCCCCCCCCCCCCCCCCCCCCCCCACCCCCCCCCCCCCCCCCCCCACGCCCCGACAAGACGGAGGTCGCGTTCACACCCGCGGAGGACGGCGCTGTTATTCGCGAGTGGGAGGGGCTCCTCTCTCGAGCCGCAAGCGCGCCCTCCCCCTCCTTCCCCACCCATGGACCCCGTAGACGACAACACTACCTTCACGCGCGTAAGGGATCATGATGTTGTCATGCATGACTTCGTCACTACGGGGTTACGCCGCTGCCTAGGGGTGCCTCGCCACCGCCGGCTCTACCCTACGTTTGTGCGCGAAGAATTGCACAGCAAGACGCCATCCTATCCCTGGCTCGCGAGATAGCCGACGCGGGCCGCATCCACGCGTCACTGCAGCGCATGCATGTGCGCGGTGTCCGGCGTTTCGCGCACCTGCTGCGAAACTACCGCCCGAGTCGCTTCCCGGGTTTATTTGCGAGAGATACCGCGGTACACTCCACACCCGCGCGCATCATGAACCTCACTGACGACCACGCAACGGCTAGCCTGTGTCTAACACAGACCGGCATATAGACGATGCTAGGAGGTATTGATGTATGTCGACTCGCTAGTCCAGCACGAGTCGCACGAGCAACACATCGGGGTCTTCTTCTCCCTTGCCGGACCCCTCGCCCAGCGTCTACTATACGCAAGATTACCGGGTTGCTCGCTCCCATGCTGCATGAGCAACTCGCAAGCCAAGAGATCTCCTCCCTCCCATGGGTTGCTGCGCAACGCCGGCGGGCGTGGCATGTCAGCAAGGACCGGGAGGACTCTTTCCAATCGTAGTAGACCGACTCGGCCGTGGCGCCAATCGGCAACTCAGTCAACAGATAAGCGGGCGACATCACCACTGGTGCGCTCGACCTACCCCAGTCTCACACTCGGTGAGCTACTTTTCATGAGCACCGCTATCGACGAAACTAATGACCTCCGGAAGGTCGCCGCGCGGTTATAATTCGGTGGCACACCCGCAAGTGGCGCGCCTTATTTGATGTGTACAAGGCCGCCACACAGCCCAGACACATACGTATATACAATGTCCATGTCTGGATCGTCGCACATACCACCCTCTGACACTCCCGCAGCCTAGCTACGCTGCGGAACCCGGACCGTACCGCGTCGCGCTGCGCAAGTGCTGCGGCATCCTCGCCCTCGGTGGCAGCGGTCCCATGGTGCCCGAGGACTTGTGCCCGCATTGTGACCTATCCCCGGGCGCCACTGACAGTACACTTGAGCGGCACATAGTGCGCCGTCTATATATGCGCAGGCGCGTGGCACAAGGTGCACGCACGCATCGCCACCGCGCCGGTGCCCATCCTACATGAGGCGGGGGCCCGCGCGACTCCGTCCAAGCAGAGATGCGCGGGCTGCGCTATGCGGACGCGACCCTCATGGCGACGCAGTACCGCTCGACTACATGGGACCATGGGTGCAGCACCTTGTGCTTGAGGAGCTGCTGTCACATGTATCTTCCGGAACTCCATCGCGGCTCATGTCGCGATCCAACTACCATGCTGCTATGCGGCGCGCCTATATATGGGAGTAGACAAAGTTTAGGGTCGACGCGAGTTCCTCCTAGCCGGTGGCGAGGCGACACCGCTTCGCGCCGTGCGTCGTCGAGGAGGGAGGGCAACTGGGCGAGCACCTGCTTGTCATGCGAAAGGGGCTCGCGGAGCGCGCCGTCGCAATTAGTCACCTCAAGCAGCCCCGTCGAGACGCGAGATCCGGCCGCTTTGATCGCCCACTAGACGCGGAGGTGGACAAGATTTCTGTTGCACTGCACATATTCCTCGCCTAATATGTCATATAACAAGTCGGCACGCCGGTACCGGTACGACCGGGTAGCCGCCCCCCTGGCTTCGGCGGAATGTATTTTTTATTAGTCCGGCCGGTCGTCAATTCCCGGCCTCCTCCTCGGGCCCCGCGGCCCGGCGCTAAGTGAGTTCTGCTTCAATGCAGGCTTTTCCTTCCCCAGTACTTTCCGTGCATTCTTTTGAGGCAATCCTTATTAATATTGTCCCTGGCCTGTAAAATCGGTGTTTGTAAATATTCGGGCGCATGTAATCCCCCCGGGCCTGTACAGGTAGTCGCGCTAACGAAACCCGGCATTAGCGACTATATGTCCGCCTACCTCTGGGCGAGCTCGCGCGCGATGAGCATCGAGGGTTCGAGCCGCCCGCTCAGCCTTCTGCCCCTCCGCATCCCCACAAGGAAAGGCTTCAGTCTCCAGACACGGTTCCCGGCGGTGGACAGCCACAGTAGAACGTCAACAAGCACACGATTACCGCGTCAGTTGTTGGACCGCAGTGTTCGACCCCTGCTGACCACCAAGCGTCTTCAACCCCCTCGCCCCGGGTGAGCGCCGTGCTCCCGCACCCCCGCCGCCTTGGCGCCGCCGCGCCGTCACGCGCCCCCCTCCTCCGCCCCCGCTCCCGACACGCCGCCCAAATCGACGGGCACTGCAGGTGCTCCACACCCAGCGCTGACGCGGTGCCGTTTAGCCTTCCCTCCTTATCTCCCTCCGCATCTGCATCCCCACACCCAATCATTCTCCTGGAACTCCGGCCCGCTTTGAGCAGGCTTCCTATTTCCGCCTGGAAACAGCGCATTGGGGGGGTGGGGTTGCGAGTATCGGCGGGGGTACCTGGGGTTGGGGGTACCAGGGGGGGGGGGGGGGTATGGGGCGGGTGGCTGCCGCGCATCGCCCCTCTACGGCACGTCCCTCGGCAGATTCGCAGCCCCCCTCCGCCTCTGTTCTGCACCTTAGCGGGGCGCGAGATCGGTCAGTCCGTATCTGGAGATTCTCAGTGCCGGAAAGCATCCCCGCCGCCGCCGTCGGCTCGCTGCCCTACGCCTGCAAAACAAACACGCAGCGGCGGCCGTGAGCAGTTGCGAACCACCACCCCTCTTCGCGAGAGTCTCGAAAGACAGAACATAAGGGTCTCCGACTGATCCCTCCCCTTCCTGCAGCTGCCCCCTGTGCAGGCTGCAGCTGAGCAGGCCCAAAGGGGGAGGCCGCGCACTCCCACCACAGTATATCTGCTCGGATCGCGAGCAGCTGCAGCATCCTCCTCAGGGCCGCCCTGCAGCTGAATTAGCGCCGCTGAGATGCCTCCCAACCACGGAGTCGCAGCATCGGCGTCCTCTGCCAGGCGTGCCGGTATGCTGCCAGGTGGCCGGCCCAGGCCTGCGGCGGGGCCGCTCTCGCCCTGTCGCCCGGCTGCCCCCATCACGTGGTGCGCGGCAAGCGGGCCGCTCCCCAGTGGCCGCCCGCCGCTTGGCAGCAAGCACGCGGCACGCGCTCTGGCCGCGGCCCCGAAGCTCACCGTCGGCGCGGAGGAAGGGGAGAACGTCGCCAACGGCGGCCGAAAGGGGCGAAGGCGGAAGCAGCCGTGGCAGCTGAAGGACGCAGCCCCTGACTGGGCGGCAGGCGAAGCCGCGGGCGGCGATGCGGGCGCCCTTCGGGCCGCCACTCGGCGCGCACGGACGGTGGAGGAGGTGGCGGGGGCTTTACTGGCGGCGCCGGAGGGACTGCTCGCGCGCGACCCGGCCCTGCTATCGGAGGCCTTCCAGGCGCTGGGCGTCGCGGTGGCGAAGGCATCCAAGGGCAAAGGCCGGCGAGGGGCGCTGACAGCGGCCGGCACGGCGCGCCCTGTGCTCGTGAGCGCTCTGGAAGCCGGCGGTTGCGATTTAGACAGCCGGGAGGCGGCGGCGGTGCTGTTCAACCTGGCCAAGCTGGGCTGGCAGGTGGAGACCCCGTGCTTGCCCCCTCCTTGCCACCTGTATCTACCTGCTAGCCCCAGGGACCTTCGCACGCAAGCATGCTGTTTGCCCGACCTCGTATCCACTGCCGCATTTGTTTATTTTGTGGTGTTGTGTGCCACGCACCACAGCTCACCGCATCTGCTGTGCGCGCCTGCCTGCCAGTGTGAGACTAATGTCGCTGACACGCGTGCCGCCTGGACCCGATGCAGGCGCCGCCGCAGGGGCTCTCCAGCCTGGGCTCCTGGTCCGGCCTGGTGGACCTCGGGGGCGAGCGGCTGGCGGACCTCGCGTGGGCGGCCAGCACGCTCCGGCTCCACGACCCGAGCCTCCTCGACGCCCTGTCTGGCGCCCTGGCGAGCGCCCTTTCCTGCGGCGAGCTCGCGCCGCGCCACACCGCTGGCGCGGTGTTTGCGTTTGCCAAGATGCGCCACCCGGCGCGGCAGCTGATGGCCGCCGCCGCCGCCGCGGCCGAGGCCGACCTGAGCGCCTTTTCTGCCCGCGACGTCTCCATGCTCCTGTGGGCGCTGGCCACGGCACGCACCCCCGCCGGCAGCCTGTTTGCGCTGGCGGCGGAGTCCGCGGCCACTGACCTGGCGCGCTTTGGCGCGGCGGACACCGCAATGATGCTGTCGGCGTACGCCAGTGCGCGGCAGCGCTGCCCGGCGCTGCTGGCGGCGGTGGGGGCGGACGCGCCGCGGCTGCTGCAGCGGGCCACGCCGCGGGAGCTGGCCAGCGTGGTGAGCGCGTTTGCCACCCTGCGCGCGCCGTGCCCGGCCCTGCTGGCGGCCGCGGAGCGCCCCATCACGGTCGCCGCGCGCAAGTTCCACCCGCGCGACCTCGCGCTGCTGCTGCGGGCGCATGCCAACCTGGCCGCGGCCGACCAGACCTGCCAGCCTCCGCCCGCGCTGCTCGACGAGCTTGCGGCCGCGGCTGCCGCGTCCGCCGCCCGCTTTGGCGACAAGGAGCTGGCGATGTCCGTCTGGGCGCTGGGCAGCTTGGGGCACGCCCATGCCGGCTGGATGGCGGCGGCCGCGACCGAGGGGGTGGCCCGCGCACCGCGGCTGTCGTCCACCGCCCTCTCCAACCTGGCGTGGGGCTACGCCAAGCTGCGCGCGCCCGCCCCGGAGCTGGCCACGGCGGTGGCGCGCGCGGCCGCGGTGCGGTTGCGCCGCCCGGGCAGCGTCAGCGGCCGCGAGATGGCCACCCTGGCTTGGGCCATGGCGGAATGGGACCAGGTGCCCCCCCACTCCCCTCCCCGGTGGCACCCTGCCTAGCAGGATGTATCCAAGGGCTCACACGCTCCCTCGCCAGGGAGGGATATGCCACCGGCGGGGGTGTTTATTTTCCGCCCCAAGGCTTGGGACTGGCAGGAAGCCGGCACCCTCTCCCCCTGTTGTTCGTACAGGCACCTGTAGTCGCTTGAAGCTTGTCGGGCTTGTAGAGCTACCGCAGTAGAGCCTCGATCTGTGCGGCGCTCAATGAGTGCGCTGAGTACATCAGCGGTGCTTTGGGGGGCATGAGCCGAGCGCAAAGGCATCTGACCCGCGGTGCTGCGACCCCTACCTGTGCTGCCAGGGCGCCGCGAGCCCGGAGCTGTTTGCTGCGCTGGCGGCAGCAGGAGAGTCGGGGCTGGAGGCGCTGAGCACGCGCGACATGGCGGCGCTCGCACACGCCTTCGCCAAGGCGGGCCGCCCCGCGCCCAGCCTGCTGCGCGCGATAGAGGGCGCCGCGCTGTCGCGGATGGACGCGTTCCGCCCGCAGGACCTGGCCAACCTGGTGTGGGGCTTTGCCAAGGCGGGGCAGCCTGCGCCCGCGCTGTACGACGCCGCAGCCGCCGCGGCCGCCGAGCGCATCAAGGGGTTTGACCAGGTGCACCCGCAACCCTGACGCACCCTGGCTACCCTGACGCACTCATTTTGCGGGGTTGATAGGGATTTCGCCTCAGTCCGGAGCGCTCCGAGGGGCGGGGGGGGGGGGGGGGGGGGGGGGGGGGGACGCTATTGTGCTCTGGCTCGGGATGCTTTCACAGTTACCACTTGTCTAAAGCCCCTGCCCCTGCCTGTCCCTCTGTGCTGTGGGTGTGGCCAGGCGGGTGTGGCGATGCTGCTGTGGGGCTACGCGGCGGCGGGGCACCCGGCCTACGACCTGTTTGAAGCCGCGGCGGGCTGCGTGGTGACCCAGCTGCGCAGCTACCGCCCCCGCAACATCGCGGCGGTGGCCTGGGCGGCCGCCAGCCTGGGCCACAGCGTGCCGGGCCTCCTGGAGCGGCTGGCGGGCGAGACGTCCCGCCGGTCGGGCGTGTTTTCGCCGCTGGACCTGGCGCAGGTGGTGTGGGCCGTCGGCACGGGCGGCGCCACCACCCCAGGGCTTCACGCAAACGCCGCCACCTGCCTGGCGGGCCGGCTGCCGGAGCTGGCCCCGCGCGAGCTGGTGATGCTGCTCAAGGGCTACGCGGCCGCGGAGGTCGCGCACGATCGCCTTTTTGGCGCGGCCGCCGCCGAGGCGTGCAGCCGCTTGAACCAGTTCGACCCCCAGGGCCTGGCCGGCCTAGTGTGGTCCTTTGGGAAGGTGGGCCACTACGAGCCTCGCCTCATGGAGGGCGTCGCGGCTGTGGCAGAAGCCAGCATTGGCGCGTTCAAGCCGCAGGAGCTCGCCAACCTGGCCTGGGGCTATGCCGCCGCCGGGCACTCGGCGCCTGGCTTGTTCCGTGCGATAGCGGTGCAGGCTGCTGCCAGGGCGCGCAGCCTCAAGCCGCAGGAGATGGTGTCACTGGTGTGGTCGTTTCGTGGAGTCGGCGCGGAGGAAGTGGAGCCCGCCCTCATGGAGGCTCTCGGCGTGGAGGTGTGGCGCCAGTGGGAGGGCTTCCGCGAGGACGAGTTCGGGGAGCTGGAGAAGTTTTTCTTCGAGCTCGGCTACGATTTGAACGACTATTACCCCGAGGTATAGGCGTGGCTCGGCGCGGTCAAAGACTCCCGGCGCTTGCCGGCCACTGGCAGCTGAACGCTTCCAACTACAAAATGCCGCCACTGGCGGTGAGGCTGCTGGTCGCTGGTGTACGTCACAAGGCGGGAGCGAGAGATGAGTTGAGGACACGGGCTGAACATAAGGACGGAGGGGGGAGGGTCTTGGTTTAGCGGCAAAAAACGGGTCGAGGCGCATGGTGTTGATCAACATTGTGTACATCACAACAGCGAGCGGCTGATGCGATTGCAATAATCCTTAGCACGGCGGATGGAGTGGCCTATTTTGACACACGATATTCGATTGCCTTCATTAAGAACCCGGGCCTGTTGTCTGGCAAATGAGCCCCTGCCATGAGCCAGCGCCGCCATCATTCCGCTACTTGCTCACGTGTGTGAAAACGGGATGATTGTCCACCCCAAAGGCATGCAGAATCCGGGCCAAGCGGCACGTCTCTTGCAGTTCCGAGCTTTCCCTCGCCTCAGAGCTACCGCTGCGGCTGTGGTGGCAGGCGCTGCCCTGAAAACCCAGTGGATCTCCTTATTCCCCTCCTCTTGCCACCGCTGTGGAGTGCACTACGATCGTCCAAATAGGTACTCCCACAGCAGTCAGCCAGGGGAAGCCATGTCAGATCCTGGTCTTGCATTTTATCACTATCATATTTATTAGTTCATTCTCGCCGATTCACCCCTGCTATTCTCTTCCTTGCCACACTCGCCGTATCTTAGCAGGCAGTCTGATCTCGTCGGCGCATTGTTTCCTGTTCATACTGTGCTGTATTACACGCTGCTGCTGTGCTTACGGAGAGGATCGTATGCACAGGGTGCGCTGCGTTATTGACTAGTCTTGAATGAATGTGCCGGTGCGACTTAGAATCCTTGATATTTTGATATATTGTACATGTTCTTGCACGCTGAGGATCGGGAATATGGGAGACATATATATGGTGCAAGTGCATCACACAATAGGGACCCCCCCAGGGCACGACGCCCGGTGCCTAGTAGGTCTAGTGCAAACGGTACCTAGCCACATTGGGAACATATAACATGTCGCGATCTATGTCGCGATCTATAATATGTCGCGATCTATGTACCGCCCGCGACATTAAAATGCGGACAGTGACGACCAGCAACCCTACCACCTATAACGGGCACACGCATGCTACGAATTTACCCGACTCGATCCAAACCAAACCACACACTATGCTACGGGTAAAGTACTGGCACGCTCGATGGTCAGCAAAAAAGCGCCCTTCCGCCCACCGCTCCGAATCGAGAATCAGTAATCGTAAAGAAGCGCCAATGCCAAGGCCGCAAGGCGCGAGTCCACCGCTTCTGGCAATCAGGCATGTCAGGACACGAACTACCGCTATGATGCGGTGGCGACGGTACGGTCCCCGTACAGTACGGATAGCGCGCGTTCGAGCGCCCTCATCAACCAACACATCAGCGATGATGATGGACAACGGCAGAAGCAGATCGCTGTCAAAAGCACGGTTTCATTGCCTCTGGCAGCAAATTCTTTGCTCAAGCAACGCGAGGCTGCATGCGATATTGCGTTGACTGCCTGACGACTGGCACAGCGCAGGTAAGGTTTGTAGTCGCCATCTATGGCCGCTGGCTTGCTGTCGGTGCGCCTGTACCCGTTGCGATTATGTAAAAGAATTTGGCGGTGCCTTTTTTTCGCCACCGGTCCAGGACGAGCAACCGTGAAACCCTTGCAGAGTCTCTACGGCGGCCGTTTAGGCAGCGAGCGAGTTACGGAAAGCCCTGGGAAGGCGAGACTCCGTTATAGTCAACAAGCAAATTGTCGAAGCAATATGCAAGATTAACTAGAGGCCGCCAGTTGCGGAGTTTCCAACACTGCAATCACCGTGCTGAGGATAAACACTGCCATCGTCAAGATACCCGCGCGCACTGAACAACCACGAAAGGTCTGCCCAACTGTCCATCTGTACTACCCGTGAGGGTGTTTTCCCATTCGATTCAAGCAGTTACATGAGCTACCTGCAAAAGGCGAACAGGGAATCACCCGAAAAGGCATTCGAGTAAGCGCTAATGGATGCGAGTTGGGGCAGAGGGGCAAGCACCATCCCGCGGAGCAAAGCATTTCGGGGCCATCATCCCCCTATTTCCCATAGTATGCGCTGCCATCGCGTTTGAGTCCAGCCTGGCAAGTTTATCCGTACTTAAAGACAGATTCTCCATATCCAGTGGTCTTGATAGTACTATATGTTGTATTTCGTACAGGCGAGTGGTCGCGGCGGATGCGCGGCGCAATCTGTGCGTGGCTGCTTGCGGCGCGAATAACCGCCAACAATGGGAACCCTGTATAAATGAAACCACACATCATCAGCTTGCGAATCTGCGCCTAATCCCTACATACAGCCGGCGCGGGGGGGGGGGGGGGGGAGGGATTTAGGGTTTAATAACAGCAGCCGGCGAGGAGCCGAGATGATGGCAGCCCGTAGTAGTACTTAACCTTCTCTCGACAACCAGTACTCTGCGACGACCCCGCATGTATAAACGCATAAACCAAACCCACCAGCAGGTTATGGCAGCGCATTGCTGGTGGCAATGATGGGGTCGAAGGTGAGGTTGATGCTGCCATCAAAGCCCAGCCGAATTATTGTTCCTGTCCACAACCGGAAACTTCCAGACAAGAGTTCCACCTGTTTGCCACTGCGATCCACCCCCCGGCCCGATCCGCACAGAAGTTTGCAATGGCGGCCACTCTTTCCGCCGCGGTACCGCTTGCCGGCGCTGTCCGTGTCGACGCGCAGCGCGCTTCCGCTCCCCGCGCCACAGCCCGGGTTGCTTCCCTGCGCCAGGTCTCCACCCTGACCGGCGCCCGCGTGGCCGCCGCTCCCCTGAACGCGCGCCGCGCCGCCCCCGCGCGCGCCTCTCTGGCGGTTCGCGCCTCTTCCAGCGACCACAAGCCGCTGGTGGGCAACGAGGCGCCCGACTTCAGTGCGCAGGCGGTGTTCGACCAGGAGTTCATGGACATCTCGCTTAGCCAGTACCGTGGCAAGTACGTGGTGCTCTTCTTCTACCCGCTGGACTTCACCTTCGTCTGCCCCACCGAGATTACGGCATTCTCCGATCGCTACTCCGAGTTCTCGAGCATCAACACCGAGATCCTAGGCGTCTCCGTCGACTCGCAGTTTAGCCACCTGGCCTGGCTGCAGACTGACCGCAAGGAGGGCGGGCTGGGCGACCTGACCTACCCCCTCGTGTCCGATCTGAAGAAGGAGATCAGCGAGAAGTACAACGTCCTGACTGACGAGGGCATCGCCCTCCGCGGCCTGTTCATCATCGACCGCGAAGGTGTCATCCAGCACTCTACCATTAACAATCTGGCGTTTGGCCGCAGCGTGGATGAGACGCTCCGGGTGCTGCAGGCCATCCAGTACGTGCAGGACAACCCTGATGAGGTCTGCCCTGCTGGCTGGAAGCCCGGTGAAAAGACCATGAAGCCGGACCCCACCGGCTCCAAGGAGTACTTCTCTGCTGTTTAAGTGTGCCCTGCTCATGCGATGCGTCAGGTCCCTATGTAAGTACAGTATGTTGGCATGGATATCATGTGCGAACGTGCATGCTTCTGCCACATCTCCGGCTGGCACGGGGGGCGAGTTCCGGCGGTATTAGCCTGGTAAGGTGAGGTTTCGCAGCGGTGCGTAGCCAGGCACAGTGGCGAAAATCCTCGGGCCCTTTTTGGCCTGCTGATTACTGATCTCGCTATAACTGGCTGCAGTGCGGCAGTTGGATGCGACATCGCCTTCCTGGAGCTGCATTGCACAGCTCCTCGGCCTCTCCCGCTGTGATTCTTTCACATAATTTACAGAGGCGCTGTTGGCCTAACTCTGCTAGACATCACGCCCCATCTCCATCCGTTCGCCCAATTTGTCGCGCAGGTTGACATACGCAAAGCCCGCGACGAAGACGCCACACATAGCGTATATGCTCCACTGCAAGCCTGCAGCCGACACCCAGACAAGTGAAACTCTCAGCGGTAGCCCCGCATGCGGCCACCTATCCGCAATGTAGGGCAGCAAACCCATTTCTCAGCTGGGCGGGGTCTCTACCTTGATGACCACTCGCAGCCAGTGGCAGCACCCATGTTTGTCCGATGTGGTTCCTGGGGGAGGGAGCGTTGGCGTGAGCAAGAGCGGCCCAATCGTGAAAACACACACCGCGTGGGGGGGGGGGGGGGGGGGGGGCTCATGGCAATGGCAGCAGCAAGCGCAGTGTTCTGTACCAGACAATAGCCTGTGTGGAGCCCAACAGGAAGCCGACGACCACTTGGGGAACAGAGTGGAAGTTACACTTGACACGCATCCAGGTCTGAAGCGCGCCAGGGGTAGCGGTCAGTATGCTGCCAACTGATATGACATCTGGAAGGATACACTCTGCATGGATGGCGGGGTGTTCATGGCATGAGCACGCACCAGAAACATGGCGAGCATCACGACGCTGGAGGCAACAAGCCTGCTGATGCCTGTGTGGCCCCAGCTGCCGACAACGGATATGGCTACATAGACAGCCAAATACGCCAGACCTGCACCAGCCGCCTGTGTGTCAACATTCGTCATGCCATGGCACTGCAGAGTCAAATACGCACAGGTAGCGAAGATGCCTCGTAGCTGCTGACAGTACAGAGCAGGGCCCTCAGCGCGCCGGAGGTCCGCGGCAGGGTCGGAACATACTGTTTGCATGAGAAGACGGCATCCCCGGATCGGGTTTCTGTGGAGAGTTGTCCGGACGGGCGTGATTAATAAGTTTCTTCAGCACCTGTACGTCGAAAATGTTCCACGAAGCACTCTCAGAGATGGCTGGGATGGCACACAATGGCTCGTGCAGTGGCCTGGCTGTGTACGCAATACCGTCAAACGTAGCAGATCAAGGGTGCAGTACAATGAGGGTGCATCTGGCGCCCACCTTACAACTGATGACCGAAAATATGGAGCACAGCAAGCACCACGCGACGTACACGTCATGCCGCCAAATCAATGCGCAAAATGCAGCTCCGCTGACCAGCCACTTTGTCTGCAGACGGGAGGCGGCAGGTAGCCATCGGGTGGGTTCGCAGTGGACACGCTGCAGGCAAGTGAAGGGGTGCTATACCGATAAATGACGCGTTGTCACATGAACACAGTACACGCCGGTGAGTGTGTGAATTCGACAAGCTCGCAACAACGATCTTACCAGACTATTAATCACGCCCCACACATGGGGGTAGCTTTCCTCGTGTGCTGTCAGCTTTTCACCACGGTCGAGTCCTGCGCTACGGCCAATGCGCGTGCCACGGTGTCGCATTGGCCTGCACAGAACCGTGCAGCTTTGGCTGCCAGAACGAAAGGCCTGCGGTCTTAGCAGTATTCGCACTCCCCGAGGTTCGACGCTCCTCGGCAGATGATGTTCAGAGCTTTCCACTAGGTTATGCGGCGGTCCACGTTGGGAGCGCGGCAGCCTGGTAGTCTCTCGCCCCCAGGAAGGCACGCTAGACAGACGAGCAGTGGCGCGCATAATTGGCTAGCTACAGTATGCGGGCCACCAGCGTCAAGCTAATCTGCAGCTATTTTCACACGACAAGGAAATGAAATCGGTGGCTTCACGGGGGCTGGGTAGATCACGATTCTCCCAGCTGCCAGTATCCGGCGGCTCGCGCGATGGCGACCATGGCGACGACGAACAGGTTGGCATTCGCCGCTCGTGACGACACGGACGGGCCTGCATGTACTGTAGCGACTAGCGACTATATACATGAGCGAGCCTATTTTGCCTATTCCAGCGTATTCGGGTGGTTTCCTGAATCGATCGCCTTTTGCAGGTGGCTCATGTAACTGTATATAAATAAGGATTACTCTATGAGGGCGCTTGTGAAAGCCCTACACTATTAACTCTATGAGCGGCCTGACTACTGATCAGTGGAGTATCGACTAGAATAGATAGTACATACCTGCACTGGTTTGAATTACAAAAAGGCCGCCAGGAAGAAATTTACCGCTACAAGCAGTACTAAAAGATCACAGGAAGCCGCCTAAAAGCGGCCCGAATCCCGCACGAGGCGGGATGGATGAATGATTCGCGCACGGTTCAGAGTCCGGGCCATGCGTGCACGTGTGTGCGAGGGTGATCCACGGACGTTATGTGCATCTTCGACAACTTACGGGATGGGGGACGATTCTGCGCCGTCTTATGAAGCAGCGAGCACGCTCTCGAGCCGCCACCAAGCAAGCTCATGACCCCGAGGAAATCTCTTGCGAGTAGGGCCTCATGATGAGCCCGTGTGGTGCACTGAGTGCCCCGCGATGAGAGGGCACCCCGATCCGCGGCCAAGCATGCGACACCGCGCACAGTGCGGCGCACCCCCTTGCTCACCTCGCCCACTACTGTGCCGAAGACAATGCCCGTGTACTCCGACATGCATGTCCAGAATGTCTCGAAGACGGCCCTTCTGTCCCGGCTCCATGTTGTGCCACGCCGTATATTGCACTGCCATCCCCCATTGTATGTCGCCCAGCACGGAGCCCTCAAACGTAACCGATCCAAAGCCGTGGCCCGGGGCACTGATCTAAACGTGATTACGGGGTTTCCTAGCAATTTAACTGTCCTAGTGCGACCCGTACGGTATGTTAGTGGTTTCATCCGGTTAAGTAAATGTATTTTGCGATGCGGATGCGTCTGCGGGGGGAGCTGCGGTCCATTCGGTCGACCGCTTCTTGGACTAGGAGGGTGCAGCGGACAGCCTCTGGGGAGGTGTCTCTGGTGGGGAGGTCTTCCTCCTTCCGGGAGGCGGGGTCGGGCCCGCGGGGAGCTTCCAGAGTGGGGGGGGGGGCAAGACCGGAGTTGACCGGGGGGGGAGGGTGTGTTTGTGCGCCACGTGTCTCTCCCGGGGACCGGGGCCGTGGCTTTGGGCGCGTTGTGGGCCGCCCCTGGTGGGCATGATGCCTCTAGCGATAACCGGGCGGGTTGGTTGGGTGCGGATGCGAGGTGGGTTGTGTTGCGCCTCTGACTCGGAGGCGATGGGTGGCGGGATGCGGCCGCGGCCTTGCCCATGGCCTCTTCCGAGGCCGGAGGTGCGGCCGGAGCCGTCGATCGGGCCGCGGCCTCTGCCGCGACCGGTGTGAGTCGTACGGGCCGAGGGGAGGCGTCCGGGATGTGAGGGTATGGGGTCCACAGACCTTTGTTTCTTGGTGTGGCGGGTGGATTCCACGGTGGTCTAGCCCGGAAGCTGGGACATCACCGCTTTCTGGAACTCGGTGCGTTCGGCCTCGGTGTGTGTGGACTTGGTGTATGGCTCAAGGGCGCCGCCTCCGTAGGCGCCCAAAGAGACATCCGGGAAGCGGAGGTCAACGTTGCTGCCTGACGTGGCGCTGATTGAGCAACCACGCTGGGCGTCGGGAGAGGTTGCATGCGGCTGTAGTGGGAGGGTTTTTAAGAGAAGGAGGACACACCCTATATCGGCCTGGGGCATCAAGATAATCCTTTGTGCGGAGGCGAACGTGCTTCGAGTGGACCGCGAAGATGACGCCTAGGGGGGATAGGAGGGACATGGCGAAGCGCGAAGCCCCGGGTTCATTGGAGATGGGACGGCGATGTATTGCGGTGGCCCCGGACCGGCACTTGTACACGTCAAGCCTCGCGATGTATAGGTCTGGGTCAACACCGGCCTTCCGGAGCTCCTCAGACAGGCGGGCCATGGTGTGTGGGCTCCTCTCTGGGAGCGCCGCGTGCTCGCGGCGGAGTGCATATGGGGCGGGCCCTTCTCGGATGATGGGCCGTAAAGACAGCTTGACAAGACAAAAGCTTGACTCAGTTGTCACGAAGTTCAAATTTCAAATGCGATGGATGTATGGCGCCTGCCGCCATGCAGCAACCCACCATGAGCGGAGGATCATGGATGCGGCAGGCCCGGCGG
Organism: Tetraselmis striata; assembly: GCA_006384855.1. Classification (NCBI taxonomy): domain Eukaryota; kingdom Viridiplantae; phylum Chlorophyta; class Chlorodendrophyceae; order Chlorodendrales; family Chlorodendraceae; genus Tetraselmis; species Tetraselmis striata. The sequence continues at coordinate 48,047 of VCJN01002221.1, read as the reverse complement.
CACCACCCCACCTCCACGTGGTGGGGGCTGTTAGATGGATGCGGCATGCTCCTAGGATCCGTGCCCGGCTGGGTGCGGTAAGGGGGCCGACCGGCGTGGCCATAAGTGGCCGATCCTAGGATAAATCGAGCGCCGACCGTGAAGCCGCCCTACAGGAGGCGTCTCAAATAATACGTGAAGTCCCAGTGGCGCTTGCTGTCGCCGCCATACGGCATCCATGTACGATCTTGGCTTCGCCTCGGCCTCTCCGAGATCTGCCTACGGTTGGGGAGGGTAGTTTGTACGAGCGACTCGGACGGGGCAGTCTACTCGCGAGGGTTGTTCGAAATAAAGTCGTGTTCTCGTACTCCGGTGCGGTCCGCCCACTCGCCCAGTACATCGGTGATACATTACTCGGCACACACTTGCATGGTGGCGATTGTATTATATATCCGACCGTGCACAAGGCCCCAAGAAGCCGCCCTCGGGCGGTGACCACGGCCCGGAAAGCGGGCAGGTGAATGCCGCGCTTCGGGCGGTCATGCACATGTGAGTTGCACAAGATCGGAGAGCATACGGCCAGCGGTGCACCGCGGGGTGTGTTGCCTGCCTTCACCTCCTACCCTCGAGGCGTCGGAGGATAACGTTGGCAGCAGCTCAAGGCGGCTGCCGATCTATGCAGCGAGAAGGCCAGGCGGCCTAGCCGCTTGGCCGTGGCCGGCGGTGGAGCGCAGCGGTGAGCAGGCCGCGAGATCCTCATGCAATATAGATACGGTAGGAACAAGCATGTACGGGTGGTCACGTGGTCGCGACGTAGTGTTTGTACGCACGTAGTGTTTGTACGCGTTGTGCACATCTAGCTAGTGCGGGTGGCCCAAACATATTGGCGTCAGGTACGCGTGTCATTTCCCCCGTATATATAAAACTAAGCGCGTTTCCGCATCCATTGATGATGATTATAGTACATTGTGCTGCAACATAGCCACATCGTGGCCTACAAAGGCCCCGCCCTACGCGCTTTAATTAGCGGACCCTGTGCGGGGTGGTCAAAGGTGGGCCCGTCCCCGATGCTGGGTAAAAACAGCTTGTCAGGGCGAAAACATGATTCAGTTGTAACAAATTTCGAATTTCGAATTTAAACGGCCTCCATTGTAAGTCTTGCTATGTACGTATGTAACTCTCCGTATCGCCACGTCAACACCGGCGTTGCCGACCATCAAGTGGTACAGTGGCGCATTGTTATGATATAATTAACTTAAAATATCCATCAACGGCTTGAGATGTGATAGGAGGGGGAGGGGAAGCGGGCTGCATGTTACGCTCGTGATTCCGCTCTGCGTTGGTTCGAATCTTGCCGGGTTCTCGGTAGAAATATAACCGAGGGGGGTAAGGGGGGGGGGGGCAAATATTTTTAGGTTCTCCTACAAACCCTAGTACAGTGGCTTACCGCGCGGCCCGCATCCCGATAAAAATGCAATGTACTCGCCACGCGCGTGCGGATTTGCCCCGCGTAGGGCCCCTGTAGGCGCAGCCCAATAGCAGAAAATGGGATGCGTATTGATGGCCAGTCCTATCGCATACCTTGGACGATGCCCTAGCATGTCACTATATGGACCCACCCGCTGACTCGGAGGGTGCACCCCTGCGCAGTACGGGTTGAAGACCGGCTCCACCAAGGGCGCATTAAATGCGGACAACAGCTATAGGTGGGCTGGTTTTGGAGCAAGCCTTGATTGCAGTATTGGCGTTTTGCGGGAACTGTTCACTTACTTGCATGCTGATGGCGGGGAGAGCGCGCCTATGTCACGACCTGCTATCAACGGTAGCGCGACATGGGGGTCATGAATTTGCAATTAAACTGCCCGGGGGGCGGGCATTAAACATGATGTACTATGTACCTTATGCTAATGTTTACTAAATTTTGACTGATATGAAGCGTTATATACTGTTAGAATGGGTTTCCGGGGGCATCACGGTGTTAAAAAATGTACAGCTGAAAGTACGTGTAAGCCATAAATTTGATACAGATACTGTGTTATGTACAGCTCCGCTAGCTGTATAGTGTTATATACAGCTCCGATACCAGTAGCTACCGCGCCCCGTATATGATGATGATATGCAAATCAGTGCACGGTCCCGCGGCTGATAAATCAGCGGAGGCACTTGGTTTTTTTGGAAATCGCCTTGTTTTTCATCACAGATGCTTTTTGACCCGCATCGCGTTATACATCTATGTAGTTGTACTGCTACGTGTACTGTTGACCCCCATGCATGTCTCGCTACCGCTGATAGCAGGTCGTGGTGAACGTGTTATAAAATAGTGGAGCTAACTCTTTACGTGCAGCCGTACACATATAGAACGCATATATGGGCGATATAGAAATTCGTGCCCTCGTGACATTGGGTTATCAAATTCGTTGCTAACCCTGAACAATGACAAACACACGCATGGCTCACACAACGAGAGCAGAACAAACGCCACTTAGGGCTGCCCCCACGCATGATGTCATGTTCACGTATGGCACACGGAAGGGCGCGGCCGGAAACGAAGGTGAGGGCTCATAATGGCGGGTCAATCTACAATTGATACTTGACAAGGGGGCAAGACTTTGTGGGCAGGTGTACATGCGTTGCATATAGCGACCTACACATACATATCAGCGACTACATGTTATTGGTTGCGCATACCGGTACCGCCCGTGCGTGCTACGAGTAGTACTCGACCTACACTCGTGGGCCAACCCGCGCGCTACGCCGCGGCCGTGCGGGAGGAGTAGTTGCGGCGCCTTCATGCGGCTACTACTCATCACCTCATATGCGATCATGCAGTAACTCGCGTGATGCCGTGATGGACCGGGAGGCGCGGAGGCTGCGTCTGGCTCGCAGGAGCTGACAACGTTCCTGCACCGGGCCAACCTTCGGCTCTCTCCAAAACTCCAAGCTTCGGAATGAGTCATCAATGCGGTGGGCACTCTCCATGTCATTTGCAAGTTTCAAGGATATCCCGAACAACGGATATTGCTCCGAACCTTGTATCGAGCTTGCCGAATTGGACAGTGTCTCGATATGGCGTCCGGCATGTGGACGGCGGTCATCCCCATCCCGAGGAGGACTACGGTCATGACTCCGCATGAGCTACGAGAGGTCGCCGGGGGTACTGCTTATTGTGGCCTAGTCCATGCCCGTTCGAAGCGGTTGGGTGTAGCCATATCAGCATCCGGCCCTCAATAGAGCACAACCCTATCACTTTCAACCTCGTCCATGGCAGCGTGCTCATGAACCTCCCGCCCTGCACATGGCGGCGCTCGGTGGCGCTCCGCGAACGGATGTGGCATTTTAGTGCATTTAATTGACAATTTTATATTTAGGGGGCGCTCTCATTGCGGGACACTCGGTGCATATCACCCAATATCTCATCAAGAGGCCTTATCAAGGTACCCTGCTCGCCGAAGATTTTAGAGGGATGAGGAGCTTGCTAAGTGACATCTCGATGGTGTGCAAATCGGGCGGCGTATCTTCGCCCGTCATCCGTCTACCCGCACCGCGCGATCTGGGATCACCCTCGCACACGCGTGCACGTGTGGCCCGGGCTCTCAGCCGGGCGCGCATTACTGACCCGCCCCGCCTCATGCGATTGCTTGCCGCTTACTCTACGCGGTTCTGATCTCCTAGCACTGCTTATAGCGGTGAATTCATTTGTTATTACTTGCGCTTTTGTAATTTTCACACAAGCAGTCGCTCCTGCTCATGTACTACGATTGCGTACCGTACCATTTATTCCCGCCGCGAGCGCCGCTTACCGTATGTAGCATTTAATTGGCTTTGCGGGTCAAAAACAAATTTGTGCACCAATGATTCGGAATATCCGTGTGACATTCGTGGTAAATCCGTATGTATTTCATGGTAAATAACAATATAGTCTTGCTCTCTTTGCAGGGGGGACGGGAGATACTAATAGCAAACCACTCGAATAGGGTCCCTAATAATACAAGTGTGGTCACGGTATTCGGGGCGGCGAGCATCACATGCAACACACTACGAACACATTGTCGTCTCTACTTCAGTTGTTGCTTTCATTTATGCGTGTCCCTGCGCAACCAAATAATGCTTAAACATGGTAGGACGGCATGAGTCGGCCGGACCTGAATGAGTCGGCAACCACTACATCCGGTGCGGTACGAGTACATATGCGATCGGATCGCTCATCACCAAAGAGTCGGTGGGTAGGTATTCGTCCAGTATTATTCTGCATTGGCATATATTGCGAAGGCTGTGCCGCGAATTCATTATCATGTTGTTTTCTTCATTGTGGGTCTGAGATTATACTCTTCCGGAGGTGCCCACTGCTCATGTTATTGATTGTCATATCGGATGCAGACGATCCGTGGTAGGAAATAGCCTTAAGATACATATCATCCGAACAAGACGATGCCCTATTCACATACATAATATAAATAGCTGTCGTTGTGGTTATAAAACGTGAAATAAAGTTCGCCCCGGGTCATCGGCCGAAGCCACCTCAGTACTTGACCTCTTGCGCCAACTACAGTTCTAGGTCTGGCATAGCCCTTAGACCATTGCCTCATTCGAAACCCGCATGGCTAATGCATCCACCGGGTAAACCTACCGAGACACACCCAATCGATAATGCCCTCATTGGGAGGGCTAGGAATCGCACCGGGGACCTCTCATCATAAGAGGCCTCCGCTCTACCGATCGAACAGTCAACGAGGCACATTATGGTCATTTTGAGGATTTGAGGGTCATTGTGGAGGGATTTCCAATGTTGTGTGTACCGGTGCAGCCATAGCGGCAATTTCATTTGACGATGAAATGACGCGAGCGATGGACAGGCTGTAGTTTATCAAGTCACCCATCACCCCGCGGTATTACTTTTGGTACAATTTTACATCGTCGCACGGAGGGCGCCGCTTTAATATTTCGCGTTAGGCCGCAAACTCATCGGTCATAATTGGAGCAATGTCGCACCGTCATGCAGATGATAGGCATATAGCACAGTAGACTAGTACTGTAAATGTTTCCATATATGCGCCACGGTAGTGCGTAACGGTTTCAGTACATTCGTATAGTTAATAGTCGTTATGATGATGGCGCGGGCCGGAGCCGTACAGTATATACCAGGGTTGGGCTGCAGTATCTAATGCACTGCAGGCTGCAGAAATAAACTGCAGCCTGCAGTTAAGCTATTGCACAGCAGCCTGCAGTACTTCCCGAAAAGGGGCTGCAGTGCAGTTACCCAAAGTGCCCCAAATATATGCCCTTCACTGTCCCGCCCTTCCCTATAATCAGCAGTTTCAGAACTACTGCAGCCGGCACTGCGGCATGATGACTGCAGGCTGCACTGCAGGCTGCACTGCAGCCTGCCTGCAGCCTGCAGTACTGCAGCCTGTTGACGGCAGCCTGCACTGCGGCCTGCTTGCAGCCTGCAGTACTGCAGTCTGCATTGCAGCATGCAGTACTGCACTGCAGCCTGCATTACTGGAAAGTGGACTGCAGCCCAACCCTGGTATATACATTGCTTGAAAAGTAGTAATCGGGCTGCAAGGATTTCACTGTTGCCAGTCGCCCGATCCTGGGGGCGAAAAAAAAAGTATCCGGGCTCCATGTAGTAATGTACAATGGTTGGTTTTTTTCCCGCCCCCAGGACAGGACCGGCACCAGTGAAACCCCAGCAGGGATAGTGGTTGGTTACAGGGATAAGGCGTCCACCTCGCAGTTGCTGTGTTTCCTATTGCCTTTTGGGGTTATTTCCTGATCGCCTCTTGCAGCTAGCTCTTGTAATTATATGTTATGGACCCGCAATGATCACCGGGCCCCATGGACCCCCCCCCCCCCCCCCTTTTCCGTGATGCGAGTGTTGTTAACCAGCATCGCTTCTCGACATCCATCATCACCTGCAGCCCGGCTTTGCACGCTATCAGTGCTATGGATACAGTGATGGATTATGAATACAGTTGCTAAGCGGTCTTGCTGCAGAATGTCCATACACTAGACTCGTTCTAATGGGCCAACGCCCAAATAGGTACAGATAGGGCAGATCTTTCGTGGTCAGTGCTGAATATTTCTATGGCAGTGTTGCAGACGGTGACCCAACAGTGTTGAAATTCCGTCGCTGGCCTCCACTTAATCTTAAGGAATGCTTTGAATATAACGGAGCATCGCCTACCTAGGGCTTTCCATAACTGGATCGCTGCTTACACGGCGTCGTAGAGATAGGCGCTGCAAGGGTTGCACTGTTGCCAGTCCTGTCCCGGGGGCGAAAAAAACTAGGCTCAGACATTTTTTTTGACGCTGAGATACTAACCTGGGGCGCGTGTGTATTGTGCCACACTCAGCTGGACTACGCTGCATGTTGCAGTTGCTTGTTCTGGAATGCAAACAGTTGCAAAGTTCCTGAGCCAGCAGCGCCCTGGGTGGCATCAACTGCCGGATCCGGACAGTACATACGGCCGGTGTTGCCATTTGTCACGTTTCTCATGTTTTAGCCAGGCAGCGGCTGACACACCTGCTGTCATGCGAGTGCAGGTATGACCTATGAACTGACTTTATCTGAGGACACACGCGTAAAGACAGTGTCGGTTGTGTTTTTGTGTGTGTGCGTGCACGCTATGGTGGACTTGGTCACGAGGATGGCGCAGCCTCATCTAAACTCACATTCGCAGCAGTCTCATGGCTGCGACACACGGATGGCCGCCATACAACGCCCCACACCTGTACTCTGGATAGACCCGTGCCTGCTCATCAAATCGACCGCACTAGATGCCCCCCCCCCCCCCCCCCACACACACATACACACACTCACCCCGTCCGCCTCCCAGAAAAAAAGACCGCAAATCCATAATGCGTGGTTTGCTCTGGACCGGACTTCGGACACAGCGGGGATGACGCTTTTGCAATGATTGTCCTTATGATTGTCATGACCGCATTGTGTGGCGGCATGACCCCATAAGCGGAGACTATTGCACGGATGGGATAATAGTGCTGGGAAATATATATATAATACATTTCCCAGCGCTACTATAAATATAAATAATAAATAAATAAATATATATATATATATATCTATATATTTTTCCCAGCGCTATTATCCCATCAGTGCAATAGTATCCGCCTATATATATATATATATATATATATATATATATATATATATATATATATATATATATATTATATATATATATATATATATATATATGTATACATAATCCTGTCCACAAAACACCATTATGCGCCTCAGCTAGGCCAGCGACAGCCAGCCTCACCAGAGCACACTGTGCTGGGAGATCTGAGCCAGTCTCCTACTGCGCGGGTATTACCCCCGGCCCACCCCGGGGGAGCGCCAAGCCCAATCAGAGCTGGAAGTGCTGGACTGCTCCAGCACGTGCCGCCATTGATGGGCCGAGGATCTCTAGCTGCCCGGGGGGGGGAGTTGGATGGAGAGGAGGGGGGGGGGGGGGGGGGGGCAAAGGGCGGTGAGGGGAGACTTGACAGATGGTGCAGAGGAATGCTACTTAGGGCTCACCCCCCTTGCGTGCTGCCCCCACCCCCGCCCCCGCCCTCCGGCGCGCCTCCGCCCCCAGGAGACCGGCTGACGAAGAACATCGCGCGGTACACGCGCCGCCAGAGGTCCTCGCACACCACGTCCCGCTCCGAGAAGACGCGGCCGCCGCCCACGGGGCTGGCCAGCAGCATCCCCTCCCCGTCTGTCAGGGGGCGGCGGTCCACCGCGTCCCCGCACGCCGCCGCCCCTGCGGGCTCCGGTGCAGAAGGCGCCACTGGGCAGACGTGGCGCGCCAGGCCCGCAGCCTCAAGCGCAGCGGCGCCGTCGTGCAGCACCACCGGTACGTCGCTGGAGACGTACACCGCGGCGCCGTCCGGCAAGCCCGCGGCGCATGCCGACGCGAAAGCGGGCGAGATGGTGCGCCGCTTGCGGTGCTTCGGCGCCACCCAGGGGTCCGGGAACTGCACCGTCACCATGTCCACCTGCACCCAAAGCACCGCCCGGCGCACTCAGCACTGCCCCGCTCTGGGATGGGGATGGAGGAAGAGGGGGAGGGGGGGGGGGGGAGGTGGCTGTGTTGAGGACGCACCCGGAGGCCGGCAGAGGCCAGCGAGGCCAGCAGCGCCGCCATGACACGCTCCTGCAGCACGTTGGCGGCCACAAAAGCCAGGTTGCGCCGCGCCTCGCGCACGGCCGCGGTCCGCGCCAGCGCCTCCTCCACCAGCGGCGCGCGAATCTCGAGTCCCAGGTAGTTGCGCCCCGGGAAGGCTGCCGCCGTGCCCTCCACAAACAGCCCGCGCGCCGCGCCGACGTCCAGAAGCAGCGGCGCGGACGGATCCGCAAACATGGCGCGCCAGTCGGGCATGGCACTGGGAGCCAGCAGCGCAGGGTTGTTGGCCGCGGAGAAGGGATTCCGCATCCGGGCGGCCACGCTGGAGACACGCCCGCCGGCGCCCGCCGCTCCCGCCGCCTCTGCCGCCAGCTTCCGCCGCCGCCAGCCCGAGAGCCGAGTCTTCTTCTTCCCCGCCGCCGCCGGATCCCCCTCTTCCTCCGCCCCCTCCGCCCCCGCCGCCGCCGCCGCCGCCGCTGCCGCTGCCGCCACGCCACTCGCTCCGCTGCTGGGCGCCTTCTGTTGGCAGCGGATGCGCTCCGCCGCCAGCGCGCCTGGCTCATGCAGAGAGCACCACTGGGAGCCATCCGCGCGCCGCCGGCTGCATTGCCGCTGCTTGCGCTGGCAACATTGGGCACGCCGCCGCGGGTTAGCGCCCACTGAAGCAGATGCCTTTCATGCAGACCCGGTGAGTCAGTCCAGCACGGGCATGAGGCTGCCTTTCCACTGGCGGCACTACTTACCGGCCCCCGTTCCTGCACCATGGCGACAGGGAGGGCAGGGGGAGGGGGGAGGTGACGGCGGGGCGGGGGGGGGGGGGGGGGGGGGGCTTACTTTAATGTAGTACTCGCAGCACTGGTCCTCGGCCGCCTTCACGTGGTATCCGTCCGGCATGGCGTGCGGAATCTTGGTCCGGAAGTCATCCACGCCGCCCACAGTCGGCGCTGCGGCGGTGGGGGTAGTGAGCTGTCGCGGCGGCGGCAGCCCAATATCGGCGGCGGCGGGCGCCGACTCCGTCCCGAGGGACGGCGGCGACGACGCCATATCTTCGCGGGGGTGAGTTTCGACACCGCGCACGCCGCCGCCCAGCCAACCGATTACCGCTCGTATTGGAATGAGGTGGCAGGCAGCGCTGGCGTTGGTGTCTTGATGATGCCTCCTCCGGCAGTTGGGGCTACGGCGGCTTTGGACGTCGTAAAAGCAAAGTAAAGTTCGCCCCGGGACGCCGGCCGAAGCCGCCCCAGCACTTTATTCACCTCTTGCGCCAGCTGCATTCGCAGGTCTGGCATAGCCCGTAGACCATCGCCTACTCATTAACCCCGAAGGGCTAATGCATCAACCGGGGAAACCCAGGACACGCCTTGACGAAATTGCCGAAAATGCATCGTGGGCGAGATGATGGTCGGAGATACTGGTATCGTAGTACTGCTTTCAGCCGTGGATTTGTTACTACTATTTGAAATATTTCACACCAGTATCGGAGATAAGGCGCGGCGGGGCGGGAAAAAAACGCAAACGCACCGCGGCGTGCTACTCTTAATATATTGTTTGTACCGCCCTGTACTTGTACTAATCCTCACCCATAGATCGGCCTGCGCATTTTTTTTCGCTCCCGGGACAGGACTGCGCATATCTGTGTGACTTGCATACAAACGGCCAGTACTCAGTGTGCCCGCCGCCCACTGGTACCGGTATATTATACTCATCGGCGGGGTCGCGCGCTGGATCGAGATGTGTACCTACTGTTTTTTTATATTTACATCGGGGCTTTCACAAAAACGCACTACAAAGAGAACTAAGAGCAATTGTGTACCTACTGTGGTCGCCATTAATAAATAGCGACCCGTCGGGCTATAATACAATTCAGTAGTCGCTATATATAAAATCATATCGACCATAACGATTATGTAGTACCAGACCATTTACGATTTATGGGGGACTACCGGTAGTTCGCGGCTGACGACGAACGCGGATTTTAACGATATGTACCTGGTACGAATCGACGCGGCGCCAGGTCGCATGTTTATATACATTATATGTCAATCTTGGCGGGCGCGGGAAGGTCGACGACGATCGAGAGCTGCTCGACGGGGCTGCTGTCGAACTCACACAACGAAGCATGTCGTGAAGGCCATAGTGCCGAGAACGCGCGAGTCTTACACATAGCAGGAAGCAGCTGGCGAGCAACGCCCTAATCTCGACTCTCCGTAAACGTAGCGAGTCACCGCAGCGGCTTCCCAGAGCAGGCAGTTCGGCAGATACGCGAACCTGGAATATTAGTCCCGAGCGCTTCCTCGGGTGGGCACAACGCCACTTTGCGACGACGAGGACTAGAGTCACTAAAGGCGCAGCCTGGCACGATGGTCTGTGGCCTCATATCAGTGAGGATGTTGCTGCTGGTAGCATTCGGCGCTTTTCAACTACTGCTGCTGTTCTTCGGCGTTCTTCGGCCCTATGCGCACGTCACCACCGCCACCCTGCCTGATGGGCGCCAGTACTGGTCACACCGCCACAAGAAGCACCCCTACCTCTTCCCCGGCGCGGCCTGCGTGCCCACCGACAGCGGCTGCCGGCACCTGGACCCGCGCTGGCATCAGCTGCTGGGCGTGGTCCCTCACGGCGGCGGCGACCCGCCCCTCCCGCAGCCCCAGCACTGGGCGGAGGCTGCCGCTGCGCTTGCGCAGGCGGCGCACGTGTTGGAGATATTCGACGCGACGGCTGCGCCGGTGTCGGAGGCTGACGCCAGCGCGGCGGGTCGATGCGCCGAGCTTGCAGGCATGCCGATGGAGGAGCAGCTGGATACTGTGCTCCGCGCTGCGGCATATAGGCGCGGCCGGGCCAACGGCACGGTGCTGTGGCCTCTCACCCTGCTCGACGCGTCGTACTCCTCCATGGCCGGCGAGATCGACGCGATGATGCGCAAAGCACGGCTGCCGGCGCCACTGTTTGTGGCGATGGACGACGCGGGGTGGGCGGCCACGTGCCTGAGGGGGCGGCAGGCGGTACGGCTGTCCGAGGCGGAGGGTGGCGTCTCGGTGAAGGCCCGGGTCGAGTACGCCAAGTTCATCGGCACGGCGCTGCTGCTGGAGCGGGGCTTCCATGTCCTGCTCTTTGAGGCGGACGTGTGGATGGTGGCCCCGATGCAGCACCTGTTTGCCGACACCGCCGTGGACGTCTTTCTGCCCACCCACCTGAACAACCCGTTCCTCGTCAACATCGGGCTGTGGTACGCGCGCCCCGAGCGCGGCGCCGCAAGGCTGTTCCGCACCTCGGCCGACCTACTCAAAGCGGATCCCGGACTGTACGACCAGGACGTGTTCACGTGTCTCGCGTACGGCCAGCGCATGGAGCGGGCCTACCCCGCGCACGTCCCGCAGACGGAGGTCGAGTTTGCCTACAAAAACTTTTGCACCCCGAACGTGCAGCGCGCCTTCCCGCAGTACCAGGACTTTGGCCTCACCGTGCGGGCGCTGCCGAACGACGCCATCGTCTGCAACGTCGCCATTGGAATGTCCACCGACACGCTGGCCGTACACGTGCTGTCCGACACTGGGCCGCTGCAGGGGGCGGCGAAGAAGATGACCGTGGCCAAGGGGCTCGGCGTGTGGGTGGGGAGCGGCGGCTACTATGACGGCCCGCGCAGGTACCTCGCCGTCAGCGGCTGGATCAGCTCCTCCGTGTCGCCCTGGCATTACAACCGCAACGGCGAGCTGGAGCGCGCCTGGCTGACGTTTCTCAGCGCTGCGGCGCTGGCGACCAACCGCACACTCATCCTGCCCTCGATCTTCCAGAAGGTGGGGAGCGTCTCGGCGTGGGAGGTGCTGGCCTTGGGCAGCCTGCCGCTTGACTGGCGGCCCGCCGCCTTCCTGCTCCACCCGGAGGTGCAGGCGGTCGCAGAGGACGTACTGTTCCCGATGGCGGTTCTCAGGGCCACCGAGGGCCTGGTGGAGTGGGCCAGCTGGCGGAGCAGCGCCGAGCTGGAGGTCAGCCTGGAGGCGGCGGGCGGCGGGGAGAGCGCGCACCGCTGGGCGAGGCACGAGACCAACGGGATGCCGCCCGAGCATGGCGTCTGGGGGCCGATGCTGCGCGAGGCGGAGGTGCACAGCGCGGAGCTGCTGGTGCTCGACATCGACTTTGCGGCCAGCGCGATCCCCGACCTGCTGAGCCTGGCGTCCGGGAACTCCCCGGCGGGGGCGCCGATGTCCGAGGAAGCAGACCTCCTGCTCGCCGTGTCGCGCAAGGCCACATGGTGCCACGCGCAGCCATCGGATGACGTCCACAGCTATCTCCAGACTTCGCGCGTATGCGTGTGAGCCAGCGCGGCTGGCCGGCGTCGCAGCGCGGCGCTTGTGGCTCGTGGAATTGTGTCATTCTCATGCGGGCATAAGCAGCCGCCCCGCACCACACGTCCACACCACCCCGCTGCTGCTGAGCTGCTCACCCCGCGCTCGCGCATGCCGCCGGAGTTGCCGCACCGATGGTCCCATCCCGCAGGATCGTCTCCGTGTTGCATGTGGACAGCACACTGCCCCCCGCCCCGGCTGCCCCAGACAAGCAGCAGCGCCACGTGGCGCCTCCACGTCTTCACTGGATTGAGGAATAACCTTGTCATAAGGCTCGGCTCCGCAAGCACACCTGCCTGGACGCAAGTATATTATATATCCCGGTGTGCGTATCCGCTTCATGCATCCGCCTCTGGCGCGAATAATAAGGAATTCTTAAATTTGACGGCGAATTCGGAGTGCCGTCAGCAGACCACCCCGCGCAGCAGCAGGCCCTGTAATAGGGCTCGCACAGCCCCTGCCCACAGGCGCTAGTAACAATGCGTCCCTACTGGAAGCGCTCATCCCCAGCAGCGGCGGAGATATGCATCAGCCAGCAGCAGTATAATATGAGCCATCAGCAACAGCAGCGAGTGAAGCGTCAGTGGCGGCTACCTCCAGCGCAGGAATGAACATATACACAATAATATGTCATGATGCGGCATATTATGTGCATAGTTCCTGATGGCAACGGGGGTATGAACAAGTACATGGTATTGCTGCACAAAAGGTGCGGAGGAGATGTATCAGACGTATCATACGACACAATGGCATTTATGTCATCAGACAACAGCAGCGCAGCGAATGCTACACATTAGGTATATGTGATGATGACATTTTTCATATAACAGGTGCGTAGGTGTGTGATGACTTCTGCCCCGGATTAGAGTGACTGCGCACTATCCGCCAGTCCCGCTGCGGCTCCAACGTGGGCCCCACACGCAGTAGCGCCACAACAATCGCCCCGTCTTCTCGGCCGGACGAAACACTTTGCCCTCTTCCCGGACTGCGGGCATGCTCAGTGTTTCACGGTGCAATCATCGATGACATCAGCCGCTGGCGGTGTCTCACCTGGCGCCTGGCGCTCCGCGCTGGTTTAACATCGCATTACATACAGGCACTAAGTGGCGACATGATTGATTATTATTACCGATGGAAAAAGTTCTTCACGCGGCACCAACGGGGAGAGCGGGTTGGGGATCCATAACATATGGCGACAATCATTTCTTGAGCTCGCCGTCCCAGTCGTCATCGTCCCCGGTGCCCCCGTCGTGCGGGAGGCGGTCGACGCGCTCGGCCCACGTGACGGCCGACGACCGGGCGCCGTCGTCACGCACCGCCACGATCGCCTGCGCCTCGGACGACTCCGACACGCCGTGCATCCGGGTTTCGCGCTCCTGCGGGCCGCCGGGGGGCTCTTCCTCGGGGGCGGCCTCCTCTGGACGCCCGTCGCCGTCCTCCGGCGCCTTGGCGGGAAAGCACGTGGCGGCGCGGAGCATCTTCAGCGGCTGCCAGCGCGGCTTGGCGCACCGCACGTCGCCCGAGGCGCGGTCCGGCACCCAGCTGCAGCAGGGGGCCCACCCCTGGAGTGTCACGTTGCGCGGCTCGACGCCGCCGCGCTGCATGCACGCACGATCGCTGCCCGCCGCCTCGACCAGCGCGCCCTCGAAGCCGAGGTCAAGCATGCGCTGCGCGCGGCGCTGCAGGCGCTCGGCCGCTTCACCGTCCAGCGCGAAGGTGCGCTCCATGCCGTCCGCCGGCAGGCTGGACAGCCGCTGCAGGCAGGCCGCCTCCTGCGCAAAGGGAAGGGGGGGGAAGGGGGGGGAGATCAGGCTGGGGCTCAGCAACGTGAATACCTCAAGTAGCAAGAATACAGTCTGATATGTTGCCCAAGTAATTCAATCAACATAGAAGCGATATGTGTTGCTGCTATATTCATTGAAAATAAAATGTGCGTAATACATACATATACATATAAGGAAGAACTAACATCAAGAGTTCAGTAAGGATTGACACAAGTGACATTATGTACCATCATTGAAAGAACACCAACAGCGATTTACAATCGTAAGACGATAAGACAGTATGCACGGGTGCCTGCGCAGTGAAAGAGATAGACTGCGGGCAACAAGGACCCCCCCCCCCCCCCCCCCCCCCCCCCGCGGCCTGATCTATACGTAAAATGTAGGCAAATCAAGAAGGATGGACCATGGGTGCAGGCGGGCGCACAGGACCCCTAACATAAGCCTGCAACAGGGCATGAATATAAATAACCAGTAGGAACATCCGGAATGGTTTCATCTCCCAGTGCCAGATGTCAGACGTGGACGGGCCAACAGCAAAAAGCCCCATAGATTTTTGCATCCGACCCCGCGGTTCGAGGCGAACAGAGATGTTCCAGTATAGAAAAAGGCGGATGAATTCTGTCCTACTGGCCAAATCATGGCCCGTAGCCCAATTCAACCGGTGAATATCTTCAAACCAGCCCTTCAGCCTGTGGTTGTGTCGCGTCGCGCGCGCCAACCTGCCCGAGCAACACTGACCTTTGATTTGTGAGGAACACATAGTGCACTACGCATTAGTCGTTATGCGAACTTCAGATCATTTTTTCCCTGTGTGTCCTGGAACAACTCCACAGTATGAGGGATCTTATCGCCAAATGAGGCAGCGGACATATTGGTCCAGCTGGTGTCAACGTCGCTGGTTGACTGGCCAGAGGGTGCTGCGCGTGCGGCGACTGGGTGCCGGCGCGCGCGGCCCCTGCGCCTGCCCGGGGCGGCAGACAGCGCGCCGCACCTGCAGGCTGTAGTCCGTGCCGATTCCCCTCGCCTTGGCGCCGGGCTGGCCGTCGACGTGGCAGCGGTAGTCGAGGGACGTCAGGAGCGCGTTGCGCGTGATGGGGCGCTCCTGGCACAAGCGGCGGCGTCGGCGGGTCAGGTCAGCCCCTGGCACCGGTGCCCGCTCCGAGCGCCGCATGCACGCATGCACGGGCGGGCGGATGGCGCGGCATACTGCGCCCTTCCAAGCGTCGACGCTCCGCTGCGAGTGCCAACGTGGCGATACGAACGCTTCGAATACGGAACCGCCACGCCTGCAAGAGGTCATACATCGACGAGACTATAGCAGATGTTCCAATAGAAGGCATGAAACCCCGGTTTGAGACTTGTGGAACGGACTTGAGACTATGGTCGACCGATCGGTCGTTCGGTCGGTCGTTAGTTCGGGTGGTTCGTTTGACGTGCGCCGGCACCAGTAGCTACTGGCGGCCGCGCCGTGGCATGTTCGGAAAGTGCATTCGCCGCTGGTGCCGTAGGCAGTCGGACCCCTTTTCGCCGGCAGGCGCGTGCGCGTGGAAGGATAATAAATGTGGAGGCGGTGCCAAGTAGCGAGGCGAGCTCTAGTGCGGCGTTTCGAGCGGGCCGGAGGGGGGGGGGGGGGGGGGCTACTGATATTGCGGGTACGATAAAAGCCTGAGCGGCCGCGAGGTTGGCAGGCCGCGCATCGTCGCCCGGGCTGCTGGCGAGGTCACGGGGTGGGGGGTGTTGGCGCACCGAGGTGCCGCGCGAGAAGGAGCGGCCGTAGACGTTCCACTGGTACAGCTCCGTGCCGGGCAGCAGCGCCGAGTTGACGCCGTCGCCGGCCAGCAGCTGGTCGTTAGCCTCCATCAGCAGCACGCGCCGCTTGCCGGCGCTCACCATCACTGCGCCCGTGTGGCGCAGCGTCGCCCCCAGCAGCAGGTCGTGCACGGCCGCGGCGCGCAGCGAGTCGCTGCGCAGGCGCCGCAGCGTGGCGTGCGTGGCGCTGGGCCCCAGGGCGACCAGCTTGCGCAGGCTCACGTAGTCCGAGCTGGAGGCCGACATCATGAGCACCTGCGGCGCGACAGAAGGCACTCGTCATTCAGGTGGTGTGGGGGGAGGGGGAGGGCAGCTCCTAAGGAACTTGGGAACTCTCCGCCTGGAGCATTCATTGCTTGCTGGAGAACGACACTGGCGACAACATACGGTGATTTTAAATCGAATATGTCAAAGCTTTTGCGAAGGTATACTACAGGCGTCAAAATTAATGAGCGGATGGGTCTTAATCCGTTCTCAGGCTGCACGCCACATGTCGCTAATAAACTGATTGCCGCCCTTGCCCGCAGGGCATACATCCGCATCTTCCCTCGAGCTAGCCGCCCCTAGTAGCTGCACAACTAATGCGATGGCGTGTGGTGTACATATACGCATTTAAATCTACCATTAGTGAAATGCTACATCTTGCCAGATGTAAATGCATTACATCGCATGTATGCGGTGTACATCTAGGCTTATCTAGGGTATTTCTATGGCCTACTCTGAAAACATGCGGGGTCATGTTGCGGCTATCTTGCGTCGCGACCCCATGGCCGCGCTTGGCGAATGCACTTCAAAAATCAGCGATACCCGCCCGCTAGTGTGCCCGGGAAAAACGGAAACTGTCGGTAAGAAATAAAATGCGCAAAAGTCGAAATAGAAGCGCGCAGTAGGGCTGTTAACTGTGTGGGGTACTTGGTCACACCCCCACCCGCACCCGCGCCTGCTAAGTCCGCGCACCGTTGTTGGCGCGGCGGGCCCGCCTCACTACCAGTACTAGCAAGGGTAGCCCCTGGTGCTAGGAAATCTGCCCACTGCGAGAATCGAACCTGCGCACGGCATGCGCGCGTAACGAGCGCGCTGCTTAAACGCTCAGGCCGCAGCCCGAGAGTAGCAATGGCTCGCTGTAGCAAGTAGCTTTGTCCTGTTTTATATACCCGGTACCGAATGGCTCGCTGTACCGCATGGGGCACCGATTTTGATATTTTTTACATCCGGGCTTTCACAATATTTTCACGATATTTTTTACATCCGGGCTTTCACAATGCATTCACGATATTTTTTGATATTTTTCATGGAGCACCGATTTGAAGTTCAGCTGTTAAAAACCTGCTCATTACTTTTGACGCCGGTAGATGCCTCTGACGCCGCCTGCTCTTCACTTGATGCCGACCTATACTAAACTTAGGGTCTCAGAAAACCCTAAGTCGAGCGGAGCGGGCGCGGGCTATAATAAAGCCGGGAGGGAAAGGCTGTCACAGCCGCAGTAGTACTTTGACTTCGCCCAACTGTACCCCGTGTAACCAAACCCATCATCGAAGGCTGTCGCACCTTGCCGGTGACCACCATGCCCGAGCCGGGCAGCACGGTGCGGACGTCCTCCAGCCACAGGGGCGACACGACGTCCGAGAAGCCGCACTCGCGGCGGACGGCGTCGGCCGCCATGTGGCGCGCCTCCATAATCCCGGCCTGCTCCGGGCCGCCGGCGTCGCAGCGCGTGTCGTAGGCGCCCGCGAAGGGGAGGCACCACAGCCGCGCGATCTGCTTCCTGCCGCCCGGGGTGCCGGCCTGCACGCAGGCAGCGGGGTTCGGTCAGATTGGAGAGGATGGGGTCGGGCTGGCCGTCGGGCTGTCGGCGCACGCGGGGCATGCGGGGCCAACATGCCGTGGGGTGTGGCGGGCGCGGCCCCGTACCTGGAAGAACTGCGCGGCGGGGAGGACGGCGGAGCGCTCTCGCTCCGCCAGCATGTCCTCGTCCGCTGGCTGCACCTTGCTGAAGACGTGGGTGCAGCCTGCCCGAGGAAACCAGAGCAAAGGGGGGATGGGGGACAGGGTGAAGCAGTAGGTCCATGAGCACGGCATGCCCAGAGGGGGAGAGGGGGGGGGGGGGGGGGGGGGGGGGTCATCCGATATCTAGTACGTCTTGCGGGTAGTTGAACGGGAGGCCAGACTATGATGCACGGAGACACACAGTAGAGCATGCCAGCATCGCAGCCAAGCAGAAGACGGGGGGGGGGGGGGGGGGGGGGGGGGGGCGGAAGCTTGTCACACACCTGTGCATACAGGGCAGTGTGTGCTCGCAGTGCGGCGCAAGTCGATGTGTGTGCCGAGGTAGCTCTCCGCCTCGGGGGACTTCTCCCACACCCGCGGGTGCTTCAGCCAGGCGGGCAGGTCCGCGTCGCTGAGGTCCGGCGCCACCAGCTGCCCCTTGTACTGCGTTTCGTTGAACAGGCAGCGCCCGCAGAAGCCGCAGCTGGAGACGTGCGGCACGCTGGCCAGGTAGTCGTGGCTGCTGTTCTGCTCAAAGATGGCGCGCGCGAGGGACTTGGGACCGGCAGCCACAGATGCGGACGCGTCGGCGGCGTTCGCAGTGGCGCCCACGCCCGTGGACTGCAGCGTGGCGTCCACCCGCCTGCATGTGCAAAGCGTCGCACACGAGTGTCATCCCGGGAGACATGCATGCATGCCCTGGTGTGTGGGGGGGGGGGGGGGGGGGGGGGGCAGCCCAGGCAGCGGGGAGACTCACTTGTGAGACGGCAGAACCTCCGCTGGCGGAACCACGCCGGCAGCGACCGCTTCATTGATTTCCTCGATATTCAGGTTGAGCGGGCTGTCGGGGTATGGGTTGCTGCGCCAACGGGGAAGGGGGATGAGGCACGAGTCAGAGCCGGCTGTGATCGTTATAGAGGATGCCGGGAAACGAGTGGGAGCAGCACGGCGGGCGCGCACGGGATCTTTTGCGGCGACATGTCGCACGGCAGCTTTGGCACGAAGTTGCTGGGCTTCCACGACCTGCGGCATCCCAGGCAGGCGCGACGTCAGGCGCTGATCACTCCTCGCCCCTGCCCACACATGGGGCTCTGCGGATGATGGCATAAACAATGGAGACTATGGTATTCACAATATGTAGCAACATATGTACCATTTGTCGGCTATACACATTTGAGGCATACCTCTTCGTGTGTATCCGCCTGAAAAACCGGATACTGCGTTTATAGCCCATCATGCGCTTAATTGTTTAGAAAGCACCCTAACTATTTTCCTACACTGTCTTAGATAGCAATACTTTGATTCGCTCCCCCAAGAGTCTAATTGTTTTTAAATGTGTTTGCATCTACATCCATCACCATGTATAAAAACACTACTAAACATGTACCAGTACCAATGATGCACAATTAGTACCGCTGCATTGCAACATAGCCACATGGCCTACAGAGGCCCCACCCTATACATACGCGCTTTTATTAGCGGACCCTGTGCGGGTTGGCCAGGGGCACACCCTTCCCCGATGCTGGGTAAAGACAGCTTGTCAAGAAAAAGAGCGTTTTTCAGTTGTAGTAAATTCGATTTTGGTAGTGTTTGGGTTGGGGGGGGGGGGGGGGGAGGAGGGGGCGCACTTGTAGGCGCACTGCAGCTTGTCCCACGCCTTCACTCGGCCCCGGTGGATGATCGTGCCGGGACCAACCTTCCACTTGCAGCACGGGCGGTGCCAGTAGAAGGCGCTGCAGGGGCGGTCCGCCGTCGACGCGAGCGCCCCCTCCGCCCCGTCGCGCAGCAGCGCGGACGCGCGGCGCTTGAGGCCGGCGGCGGCGCCCGCGTCGGGCATCTCTGCGCGGCGAGCCAGCGGGAGCCGGTCAGCCAAGGAGGTCAAACCAGCATCATCGGCTCAACATTGAAACAAAGAGAGAGAGAGAGGGAGAGAGTGAGTTTGGAGTTGAGCTAAAGATGCCAAATCTATGTGTTGTACCCCAGAATGAATGCGATAACACGCATGAGTCAAACAATGCATTTCACCCCAAAAACGCTGGAAGATTTTTGGAAGGTCTTACTCTTATTTGGACATGTATATGTAATGACTATTGTAGCCGGCTCTGTTCAACCAAAGGGGCTGTGAGCCTTATGTTGCTGCTGAATGCAATGCCGAGGTGATGCAGTTGGCGAGGGGACGCCCTGTCAGGGTCGGAAGTGACAACGAGACGCTTGTGATTGCGACGCGGGGGGACTGTTGCCTGTTGCAGGGCGCGAGGGGTCCCCGTTGGCTTGGTTTAGGGCGGCAGGAGGGCGCACCGTAGTGCGCTGCCAGCTGCTGCGCCGTCATGCCGTCGATTCTCCGCAGGCAGCGGCCCACCGGCTCCGGGAAGGAGCGACCGATGTAGCCGTACAGGCCGTTGCGCACCGGCGTGTGGCAGCGGTAGTCGAGCGACAGCAGCGGCGAGGCCTCGGGGAGGAGCTCCTTGAACTTGCGGCCGTAGCTGCTGACGTACTCGTGGCCGAAGAGCATGTGCTGGTGGCGCTCCGTGGAGGGCAGCAGGAAGCTGTTGGGCGCCCACTTGTCGCTCAGCAGCGCGGGGCTGTCGTCGCCCAGCAGGCGCAGGCGGACCCGCTCCCCACTGGGCTCGCCGCCAGGCCCCCGCACGACGCCCGCGAGGCCGGGGTGGCGGCTGTGGGCGGGGAGCAGCACGTCGTGCAGCGCGGCCAGCACCACGTCGGCGCTCTCCAGCGCGGCCAGCAGCGCTGCCTGCGGCGCCGCCCTCAGAAGCTGGACCTCGACCACCGGCAGCAAGCCAGCTTCCGCGGCGCTCATCACCATCGGCCCTGAGTAGGTCAGCCCTGGCATGCCCAGGAAGGGGAATGCAGGGGGGGGAGGGGGGTCATTCCCGCTCGGGATAACTGATTTCGTGTTCATGTAACTTTGACAGAAAGCAGAACAGCTTTCAGTTTCAAAGAGGGGGGGGGGGGGGGGGGGGGGGGGGGGGCAGGGGGGTCGCTAGCCGCAGGGCAGCGGAAACAGTGGAGCAGGGAGGGCTGGCGCGGCTCACCGCTGCCGGGCAGCGTCACTGTGACCTCCTCCACCCACACGCGCGGCACCACCGCGTCAAAGCCGCAGTCGGCGTTGATGCGCGCGGCGGCGAGCTGCGCCGCGATCGCCCTGTTGGCTATCGCCGTGCCGTTGGCGGCGCAGCTGTCGTCGCGGCCTGCGGGGGCGGCAGCAGCGGTGCGGCTCAGCCGGCATGGCAATGCAGAGGGACGATGAGGGGAGCAGCCGGCCGCTGACGGAGGCCCTGGCTGGACAGACTTGAGGGGGGTGGGGGCAGGGGGCGGCACCTGCACCCGGGGCACACCACACGGTGCCGACCACCTGCTGCCCGCCGTCATCGCCGTCTGGCGGCTCCACACTGAACCGCGGCCAGCAGGTCAGGGAGGGAGGAGCTCAACAGTGCGGGGTGAACAGCCGGCAGTCGACACACAGCACAGAGGATGGTGGGTGGGTGGGTAAGTGGGTGGGGGGCAGGTGGGCAGGCGGGCCGGCGGCTCACGCGAAGGTGGTGGACTTGGGGTCCGAGCTCGGGGCCGCCGACCCCTGATACGGTGCCAGCTTGTGTGTGCAGCCTGCGCAGCAGCGGCAGCGGGAGAGGTTGGGGGTCATGCCCATGGGAGGGGGGGCAGCGGGTTGGGGGGGTCAGCGGAGGGAGCAGCGGAATGCGCGCGAGGGGGGAGCTCACCTCGGCACAGCGCGCAGTGTGGGAGCTCCCCGGATGGCGTCGGCGATGGGACGGCAGCTCCGCGGGGCGTCTCGCCCATCCTGCCGTACCAGTGCAGTACACCTGGTGCGGCGGCCACCATGCCGGCGTGCTGCTGGCCGACAGCATGCCGCCTCGCCGTGCTGGCTCCTGTGGCGGTACGCAACGGCAGCATTGGTTGGCCCCCTCGGGGCTGCCCCCTCGTGCGCGCCCGTCGGAGGGCTGCCATTGCTGCCGGGCGGCTGGCCACTCACCACGCGTGCTGGATAGAAGGCGCCGCTGCGGTGGCGCGCCCTCTGCCGCCGCGCTGTCAATCGCGCAGACCTCGCAGATGCGGCAGCTGATGGCGGGTGGGATGTCCTGCAGAGTGGCAGTCTGTTGTGAGGCCGCAGGGTGCACTGCAGCAGCCCAGGCGGGTGGGGACGGAGTACGCGGGTCCAGGGAGAGAACAGTGAGGGCCCGGGGGCAAAAGGGCGCACCTCTCCGTGCGTGTGGGCCGCCACAACTGCCAGAAGCAGTAGGAGCAGGCACGACGCCACCCCGCCCGCCCGCGAGGGAGAAGCGCTTCGCATGTCGAGCATGTGCCTGCGGGCGGGCGGGCCGGAACGGGCGCCTGTTAGCCCCGGGTCGGCTGGACCGGGCAACAGACGGCGCTGGTGGGCTGGATTGGGATATGAGCTATCCGCACCCTCCCCCATGAGGTGCCGTCTCTCCCGCCCGTTCCCCATGAAATCGCCCTCTTCCTGTTACCCACCGCTCCAGTACCCAGTCAGCCGACCAGAGCTACGCCGCCTTTTTTGCCCGCAAAGTCACGGCGGGACCACCCGCGTCAATGGCACGAGCGACCCACGCCAATGCCGCCGCCTGGGGAGTGCCGCCGGCCCGGGGTTTCGAGTATATCTGTCTTATGTCGGTGCGTACTCCCCGCACCAGCCCGCCGGTCGGCAGGGTAGGGTCCGAAGCGGCGCAACGTGGCACCTGCCTCTCGGGTCGCCGTGGGCCGAGGGCATCGAGGGTGGTGGCCGGCAGCGGGGTGCGTCGTTACCGAGCAAGGGGGGCGATGCAGGTTACGGGAAAAGTAGCAGAGAAGTCAGACTCAGGCGGCGGATATGCGCCAAGGAGGTGCTGCCGTCCGCCAGTGGCGACGGTGGAGCGGACGTGGGCGTGGGCGATGGGATGCGCGTCGAGCCGGCGGATCCACCTTCAGGCTGGCGGAGGGTTGACCGAGCGCCGAGTTTAATCGTAGTGATGGGTTGAATCGTCGCCTCAAGCCAGTCGCGCGGCCGGCTCGCGACGAAGGGCGCAGTGTTCATAACTTTTTGGTTACAGGGAGAGCGTCAAGAGAATGCACGGAAAGTAGCGACTACTGGGGAAGGACAAAGCCTACATTTCAGCGCAGTGTTTATGCTGATGATGCTACCCGTACTATCGCCTTCTGCTGCTAGCTCATGTAAATACAGTATATGCTACCCGTACTGTGTGCTGATGAGGGGCGGTGTGAGGGGTTTGGTACCGGTACTCGTACATTAATGGTGATGGGTTTGGCTACTCTACGAGCCCATCACTCTAGGACTCTAGACTCTAGGACTCTAGGTGGAGTCGGGCGAGGGCAAACTACGGGCGGGATGCAGCAGTAGGTCCGGAGCGATGGGCGGTATTTTCCTGCCCCCGGGACAGGATTGGCAACAGTGATGAAATTTGCTTGATGACTATAACGGAGCGTCGCCTACCCAGGGCTTTCCGTAACTGGATTGCTGCCTAAACGGACGTCGTAGAGACGCTGCAAGGGTTTCACTGGTGCCAGTCCTGTCCCGGGGGCGGAAAAAAAAACAGTGATGAAACCCTTGCAGAGGGGCGGTTCCAGAGTTTAGTCACATTTCAAGTTGAGTCTGGTTTTGCCAAAAAGGTTGCGCAGGCTGTTTTACACGGTCAAGAGCCGAAATTGGCAGGATGGTTTAGCGAAAGCGTGGATGGAAAACGGAGTCAGGGGGGGCGCTGCGTGGAACGCAGCGAAAACTGGAAGATGGCAGGCTCAGCTGTTATGGCTGCTTTTATGTCTACTCGTGCTGCACCCGCAAAAGGGCGCAACGACAGGTGCCTAGTTCCCGTACCACTGAGCAACACTTGTAGCGGAAAAGCGGTTAGGTCAAGGGAGGAAACCCCATAAACTAGTTTAGATCATTTCAAGTTGAGTCTGGTTTTGCCAGCCAGTTATGAGCGAACGGAGAGAGCGGTGGATTGACGGAGAAGGGGTAGCGCCAGTTCATGAAGGAGGCACCGGGAAGGCCACCGCTGCGGAAACCTGTTGGACTTGGAAGTGGCGGAGGGGGGCGATGTGGCCAAAGAAGAACCATGCGCCAGGTGAAGGAAGAACGTTGGGGTCGATGTAGTCCAGAACGACGTCGGAGTTAGTGGCCCAGCCGCCTTGGTAGCGAATGTGGGACAGTGGTACTCCAATGGCGTTGGCCGCAGACGCTGCTCCCTTGCGAAGGCTGTGTGAGGTCCAGGAAGTGCTGGTGGGAGGGGCAGCACCGACAAGACGGACGGGTGTAGACAACCAGTCTGACATTGTAGTGGCAGTCCAAGGTTTTGACTGCTCGCTCGGGGTAACCGCCCAGAAGTTTGTTTCAGCCAAGGCAACAGCAACCAGGGGAACAGACTGTATTGTGTCGATGAAGTGGTGCACGAGACGTGCAACTCGGGGTGCTCTGACACCGGAGGGAGAAGTACGCGCAGGTCGTCGGGTCCCCGTCGGCCAGCGCGGCCTTTCTCGCGGTACACCTGCAGGGTAATGTTGTAATCGTCGACATGCACATCCCGCACTCGGCAGGAGACGCCAGTAAGTCCTCTGGGAAAGAACATGAAGTTGACAACCGAGGCCAGGAGGTCTCGGAAGTCGTGTTGGTACTCTAGGGTGAGAGCAGACACAACCAGCTCGGCTTTCGTGACGAAGCGGTAAGCTATATCAGCATGCAGAGGAACTCGCAAAGGGGCGGCTTTTAGACGGCGCTGCCGTAGCATCAGCCCACGCCTTGCCGATGTGAGGTGCAGGCTGTCCTTGGCGATTGGGTCGAGGTTGTGCAGCTCGAAGAACGTGTTGATTGCAGACATTCAAGTAGGGTTGCAGTGACTTAGCTCCAATGTGCCCTCGCTCACCAATCCAGGCAACGTACCGGACGACAGTAGCAGTGGTCGCCTCCAGCGGGCTGATGTTTTCGGAGTCGTGGCAGAACTCCGCGAACTGAGACAGTCTGCCGGCGTAGCTCTTGAGTGGCTGAGCGGTGAGGGAGCTGGAGAGCAGGTCGAGTGTCCGTTGTCCTAGCTCGTCTGAGCCGAAAGCATCCTGCAGTCGAGATTGCAGTGAAGCCGCCCAAGGAGCGACACCTTCGGGCTCGTCAATTACGTAAGTGCGTCGTTTTACCGACAGAGTTCCACCGGTACGACTACTGTTTGCAAAGTACTCGGCAGCATCGGTTAGATTCCCGGCGGTTGGCCGGTAGTTGCTTGACGGGTTTGCAGTAGCACCAGTACGGGTTTGCGGGGCTAGGTTCAGGTAGGAGGGCCGCCCCGCGCGCCCTTCGCGCTTGTAGCGCCTGTCACGCGCGTAACGTACACGCGCGAAGCTTGGTCATTGCGAACCAGTTGTGACACGTAATGTAACAACCGACGGACGTAATGCTGGGATGGTACGGGAGGCGGTTGGTTGAGCCGCCATGTGCAGGTGTGCGGATGGTTGAGCCGCACTCGTCTGTAGCTGTGAGAAGCGCCGCACCGAGGAAGGTCTAAATGAAGTCTGTAAGGTGGGGGGGGGGGGGGGGGGGGGGGTCAGGTCCATACACAGGGCGCTCATCCCGCCGTTGAGCTGCAAGGGTGCGCTTTGCGGCGGTCACCGAAAGGTGGCCTCGCAAGGCTCCAGCAGCTCCGACGAAAGGCGCCCCACACCGTCACTCGTGCTCACCTTCGCGGCCACGCTCGCGTCCACCGCCACGTCCTCGTCCACGTCCGCGACCTGCAACTGCTGCCGCCACCCGAGCAGTAGCGGTTGCTTTGGCGCTCATAGTCTCTAATGAGGTCCCCAAAAATCGCGGAACCCAAATGCTCACAAGCAGGCTGAAAGTGCTGAGCTCGCAGCACGTCCAGAACACCTTGGTCACCATGCACACGCTTGACCTCATTAAGCCTCCGTAGGAAGGCCAAACGAAAGCGCGAAACGCCTTGTCGATGGCTTCGGCGTGGTTCCGAGCTCTCGCGAGGGAGGGGGTGAAGTCCTGATTCGCAGCAGGGACGTAAGGCAGCAGCTCATCGAGAGCCACAAAAAGTGCGGCCATGTGGGCGCCGAAACACGACATCCATAGATACTCCTCTTGGGCCGGCAGACGCCGGTCATCCTGCTTGAGGTACTCGTTTGTTAGGTCGGTGCTCAAGGGGAAGAGCCCAGGCACCCGGCTGACCGGTCGAACGGCCTCGTAACCAGACTCTGCTCTGTGCAGTAGCTCTGGCACCGCGAGGTAGTCATCCTCGGCACTCACGGATTTTGCTCCGACACGGCCGCTCTAGGCTAGCTCTAGCAAGTCGGGGCGCTCTGCGGCTCCCCCGCTGCCTGTCGGCTGTCCCGCGATGCGCTGCCCGGAACCGGAACCATGTGCTCCTTCTCCATCAACAACGCGCTCACGAGCCGTAAGTTGGGCCATTGATGTAGCAAGCTCTCGCAGTAATGTAGACTGGGCCTTCAAGTCTGCGTGTAGCGACTCGAGCGTCGGCTCAACGACGGGTTCTTCTCCATCTGGCATGGTAACGCACGGGCGTACGGATGAAAATATCACACACGGGTGGTGAGCCGGGTGTGGTCCTGAACAACCTGGGGTGACCTTGCTCGCAACAGGTTACGAGACAGTTTTAACATCGCTGCGTGGAACGCAGCGAAAACTGGAAGATGGCAGGCTCAGCTGTTATGGCTGCTTTTATGTCTACTCGTGCTGCACCCAAAAAGGGCGCAACGACAGGTGCCTAGTTCCCGTACCACTGAGCAGCACTTGTAGCTGAAAAGCGGTTAGGTCAAGGGAGGAAACCCCATAAACTAGTTTAGATCAGACCATGCACGAGTGGCGCGCGCGGACCCCGCCCGCCAGCGGCGGCGGCGGTGTGCGTTTCGTACCCGTACAACTTGGGTCCGAGTAGCAGTGCGGCAACTGCCGGGTCGAGGACGAAACTTCCCACTACTTGCAGTAGCGCAAGCGGGCAACCGCGAGCTCCCGACCTTGCCTGCCTCCCTCCCTACTAGCTATAAGGCGTAGGAAGCTAGCCATCGTGCTCATCGCCTTTATTTGCTTTAGCGTTTCTCGCACTATAGCAAACGCACGTTCGTTGTGCGACGTGAGGGAGACGTTGCCGTGTACCCAGCCGACTCCACCGTAGACGAGCGGAAAGTCATTGCCTGACAGCATGCGCAGTGAGAACATTACGGCTTTGTGAGCTTGAGTCTAAAGGTAAGGTATACCAGCCCAGCAAAGTATTCAAAAATCCAACCAACGTCGGTTTATTAAGCTGAAAAAGCGTTTATTATTGCCGCAATATCCAACTGACAATGACATGTTTTTGTTAAAGCCTTAATTAATAATGGACCACCCGGACATACCGCCCCCCCCCCCACTGTGATGATTGATTGTGTTGCAACTTTATTTGTGTTTTATCAATGAGGAATATCTTCGAATGCGAAAAATACCATCTAATCCGCTATGTAATAAAACTCGCATGATTATGGCATATGGCCGTATGACCCTCGCTTCACAATCGTGCACATTAAAATTGGATTTCGATGGGTTTTTTGCTGATGTTGAATTTATTGTCACACCTTCAAAAGGCAATTTCGACTGTGTTCTTGGACTTTCTTTTCTGAAACAGCGCAACCCAAACCTTAACTGGACGATATTTTCACTGGCGTTTTCTCACGGCCACGTCATAACTTGTATTGTCCGGTATATTCCCGCTCTCACAATGTCCATGTTATTCACACCAATGCTATGGCCAGAGAGATACTTAAAAAGAACCCGATACTTTGTTGTTATGCGCCGTCCTTCGCGAATACGACGCCGCAGCCGACACTATTGCTAAATCCAGAAATAACGATATCGCTGCGGTAACCACCGACCATACCCATAAATATACCAAACAAAGTAGAGCTTTACTCCAAAAGCATAAACAAACATGCCAGCCGTTGGACACCCTCCCGGTGTCCCGCCATGGGTTTGACTTTGAAACAACATCATTAGTCCCGGATGCAATTGTCCCTCCCGGCAAAATGTATCGCCTCTCCTCTGCTAAAGTAGACGAATTTAAAAGACAATTAAAGGATTTTTTTTACATAAAGGTTGTATTAAGGAATCGTTTTGCCATGATGCAGCCCCTGTGTTGTTTGCTCGCAAAAGCAATGGCGGCTTACGCCTTTATTTGCATCGACTATCGCGAATTGAACAAATATACTACGCGTATGGAATTCCCGATCCCACCTACATGCGAACTTGTTGTTAGATATGCTCTCTGAAGCTGCCGTTTACTCTACCCTTGACCTTGCGTTAGGATACCAGCAACTCAGAATAAAAGATTCCAAAACACACCAAACCTCGTTTAAATCGCAATTCGGTCAATTTGTTTTTCTGGTCATGCCATTTGGCCTTATACGAATACCCCATCCGCCTTTCAAAATTGAATAAACCACGTTACTTTTCAAACCGCACAAAAACACGTTAATCCTTCTTGTCTATCTCGATGATGTACACATCTTCAGGAATTACCTCGACGACCATTTACGGCATTTAGATACCACGCTAAGTCTCTTGGCTGCACGTGACATTCGACTTCGTATGCCCAAGTGTTTTTTAGCCCGAAACGAACTCGAATACTTAGATAATATGGTTAACCGCTCCGGCTTCCGTCCCTCTGACAATCAAATTAAGGCTGTTAGAGACTGGACCCCGCCCCGCACGGTTCAACCTATACAATGTGTGTACGGCTTCTGCAAGTTCTATCTACCGACGTTATGCGCACAAATATTCCCATACAGCTGCCCCAGTTTATGACATATGCCGAAAGACAAAGTTTGTGTGGTGTGAGCGTGAACATGCATGTTGCGTTCAATGCTCTTAAACAAGCCCTTTGCTCCGCCCCGGAGCTCATGTCCCACGAACCGGCCCTTACTCCGAATTTGTTGCATTCACCGATGCGCTCAAATACGCCCTTGGCGATGTGCTTCTGCAAAAAGACTTTGATGGCAACCTTCGCCCTTGTGCCTATTATGCCAAGGTGAATAAATGCCAAGGTGTAAGGTGTTTCAGGATTCAGGAAACCCACACCCGATATCCCACGTATGATCAATAACTACTTGCAATTCTTTGTGCGCTAAATGAATGGTGTTGCTACATGGAAGGTAGTTCGAAAATCACTGTTATTACTGATCATGCCATTCTTCGACACCTTCCTATCCAACCAGCGTTAGGCCACCGCCACACACTGTGGTTCCACACCATTTTCCCCATACTTGGCCAAACACCCCCGTACTGGTGAACCGGTGCGTGATATTCTGCACCGCAAAGGCTCTCAGAATGCGGCCGATGGCCTGTCTCGCCGCCCCGGTCTGCGCTATGACTTAACAACGCTAGACCGACAATTACTCGACAAAGACCTGGAACACATGCAGGATTCTTTCTCCACCATGTGCCACTTACAAGTGGACCCGCCTGCTCTCGTTGCCCGCAATAAATCTGATTACAAATTCGATCCCACTTCTGCGGGATCCCGCTTGCCTAATGGAGTTCGCTTTGATTCTATTGACGAGCTTTATTGGATGGCCGATAAAATCCGCCTCCCCACTTTCGACGATAAACTATTAAATCTGATTATCGGCGAATTTCATGATGCCGCCGGTCAACCCGATTTATTCGAACGCACCCTCCTCAATATTTCGCGCACGTTTTGGTGGCCACGCATGCGCAATACTGTTCGCCGTTACTGCAAAATTCGCCCGACATGCCAACGCATTAAGAACTCGACCCAAAAACCAATAGGCTCTCTGTCATCACTGCCTAAAGGTTCCCGCCCCTTGGAAATAACTTCGAGGGTTTTTTAAACCGGCTTGCCTGTACATAATGGCTTAGATACAATTGCCACATTCGTTTGCAACTTCACGAAGCATGCCCACTTTATCCCATGTAGTATTCACATTGACGCCCCCCAACTCGCTCGGTTACTGATTGACAACATTTCCGACACCATGGCTTATGTCGTACAATTATTTTCTATCGCAATCCCCGCTCCACCTCTGCGTTTTGGAAGAAGTTATTCCGCTCCCTTAATAACACCAAATTGAATATTAGCGCGTCGTTTCACCCACAGTAGGAAACGACGGACAGACCGAACGCACCCACCGCACTATTGAGCAAATTCTACGACGATCTTATGTGCACCAAATCCATGACGACTGGCTCAATAACATGTCCTTTGCTGAGTTTGCCTACACAATAATTACCATTCCGCTATAAAACGCTCGCCCTTTGAGGCTCGGTATAGCATGAGCCCCCTTGTTCATGCTGCCTTATTATCCCAACCCTTGGATTATAATGACCACGTCGATATTGTCCAACAAATGCGTAACGCCCATGCCATGATATCCGAAGAATTAAAACTCGCTGCAAGATGCGCGTACCAAATTGCTTCGGCTAATCGTCGCTCCCGACCTCAGGAATTTAACGAGGGTGATAACATTTGGCTGTCCAGCGATAATTTGTTATTACGCAACCATCAGTTTCGCAAACTCCCCCGGCGATTCCTCGGTCCGTTTCCGATCATCCAAAAATATACTCCCAGGCATACCGCATTCGCTTGCCCCCGACTATGGAGTGTCATCAGGACCGACGCGGGGCATTATCTTGTTTCGCCCCTGCAAGCCGACCACAGTGACTGCTTTCGCGGTTACTGTGGACTTCGTGAAATTTGGCAAACGGGACTCACACTTATCTAATCGCCGTAAAGTAAATAACTGTTTAGTCAGACAGGCCGCCGAGTGGTGGGCCGGCAGCGGTAGAGTGCGTTTCATATCTGTACAAATTTAGTCCCGGTGCGGCACAGTCGTCGTTGTCGGAAACTTCGAAAAAGTCCCAACTTGCAGCGCAAGCGGGCAGCCGACAGCTCCCGACCTTGCCTACCTGCCTCCCTACTAGCTATAAGGCGTAGGAAGCGAGCCATCGCGCTCATCCCCTTTGCTATAGCGCTTCTCGCACCCACCCAACCAACGGTTCAACATCAATATGATTGGCGTGGTGGCTTGTAATCAGTCACACGCTGTTTTTGGCATACGGGACGCGCACTTGTCTAATAAGGGTACACTACTACGCCTCGTACAACGGGGGAGTCGGGTGTTGACGGTATCCTACCACATCTAAAGTTACGAGGTGAGTCTGTGCGTGAGTGTGTCTGTCGCCGAATTTCGGAACGGTTTCGCATTGATTATTAGATAGATCGAAAATGCATCCATTATAGATTCCGTCATAATTCCGCGCAGGCCAAAATAACCGTCGCGTTTACCTGCATACTACATGTACTGGTATGGTCGGCAGCCCGCCCGGCCGCGAGGCGGCCGCCGGTCGGGCCAGTCGTCAGGTCTACCGGGCGGGCATGGCGCGAAGCGCCAAGCCCGCCGCATGGACCAAACCCGGACGCCGGACGACCGTCGCCCGTCCGGCGTATGGGTATGGGGCGAAATGGGTATACGCCGGACGACCGAAAGTCGACGGACGCCGGGCCCCGGATTGGCGGACGTGGGGTTGTACAATGTAGCGACTACTACGATGGGCGGACGTCCCTGGGGGTGGCACTACAGCGATTTCTCTACAAGCCCCCCCCCCCCCCCCCCCCCCCTTTGTTGGGGCCCCGTAGGTCGTCGGTCGGTTTCGCGCGCCTCACGCGCGTCTCGCTCGCCGAATCATGCCGACCTACTCTCGTCGCCGGAGCTGTGGTTCTCATACCAGCTTCGACGGGAAAGAAACATATCACCATGTCACACTAACGCACAGCTCGCCACCTCGTCGAACTCACTCAGCCTTGAACGATTCGACTATATATCGTCATCACATATCCGCAATTATGGGGGACACACCCACCGCCGATGAGACTCGTGCTGCCACGCTCGAGCGAGAGAAGGCGAGTGCTCTCAATTTCTTGGGAGTCATCCCCGTCCACGCAAACGACTCAGGCGGTCGCGCTGCTCCACTAGTTTTGAACCAAGCGGTGACGGCGCGCCAAGAACGCACCAACGCCGAAATAGAGCACGGGCTAGCGTCTTTCCGCGCTGTTGGCGCCATCCCGCAAGTCGACTTTGTCGGAGGAAGCGACGTCGACTAAGAACGCCACGAGCCGGGGGGGGAACGACGACGACGAGCAAGACGCACCGCCATCTGGAGAGGCCGGCTCTTCCGCTCCCAAGCGCTCGACCAAGAAGGCCACCACGGCGACTAGTGGCAGCTCGACCAAGAAGGTTGGCAAGGCAGCAGCTCCTAAGGAGCCGCCCAAGGACAACGCCGAGGGGGAGCGCTACACACACGCAGACTGTGTTTTACTGATTCGGCTCGTGAATGACGCCGACGCAGAGGTGGCACGCATCCTGAACCGCACCGAGAAGATTGACAAGGTATGGACGTTCGTGCGCGAGGGCTTCAACGAGTAGTGCGCGGGCAGCGCGCGCTCACGCCAATCTTTGCGTGACAAGTACGACAAACATGCTGCGCGCAGCGCGCAAGCACCACCTCGCCCTCGCCCGTGTCGACGGAACCCATGGAGGCTCACGGAATGGCAGAGACGCGGTGGACCGTCTGAGGGCAAGAGCTCCCCAATTCTTCGACGAGTTGCTTCAATCCGGAGCGTTGGAGGGACCGCTTGGCGAAGGTGGATTCGTGCTTCATGGTGGCATCATAAACGTTGGCGCTCTGGTGAACGCCCGCCGTCGGCTTGACCAGCTGGACACGGATCCGGTGCCTGAAGCTGGCCATGAGGAGGCGGTGGCTGTGGCTGCGGCTGCAGATGAGTGGGGTGACCATGACCATGCAAATACCAATGAACCCATCGCATGGAGATTGGAGTCGCGCAAATTGGCGGCTAAACTAAAGCGCCGGGTTCTCCAAGCAGAAGTAGCCGATGGCGATGAGCCAGAGAAGAAGAGGGGGCGGCCTAAGAAGGTGAACGAGATGAAGGAGATCGCACACCAACATATGGAGACCATGAAGGAGAGTTCCGTTCACGCTGCTGAGGTGATGGCAGGTTCAGTTCATAGTATGGTCGAGAGTCAGGCTGCCCTCGCTCGCGAAGCGATGGTACATGATAGGGCTAAGAAAGCAAGAGATCGACAAGCATTTGCCCACATAATGACCCAGCTGATCGCAAGACTAGCTGCTACAAAGGTGGACGAAAGTGGCTAAAAAGTTTAGCCCATCCACATACAGTTCAATAGGCAAAGTATACCTTATAATGCAGCCATATTTCCACGGCCGCGGCGGCGGCGCAGGATATGTAACTGTTATGTAACTTAATTGCCAGCGTCAAGCAATTGGATGCTGGCCCCGCTGCCCCGCGCCTGCCACGCACCATCATGCGGCGGCACTGCAGCAATGTTTCATCGGCGGCGGCGGCGGCGGCGCAGGATATGCAACAGTATGAGGCTGGCAAGCAATTGGGTGGCTGGCTATCAATGTGCAGACACGTGCTGAGGATGGTGTGACATCATGCCAAGATACGCAACAATATTTATTGTTTTATGAAACGGGATTGAATTACAAAATTACCGATTCACAGTGTTGTGTGAGAACCAAATGCAGTCTCAATGGGTAAACCGCGCTGGATCCTGTCTTGAACGTAATTAACCCAGAGTTTATCAGCGATGATGCCGCGCCTTCTCTGCATGTCTAGTTTTGCACTTGCCACTCGAGATGGGGGCTGATTGTGCACACAATGAATCACGTTCTCAGATTGGCACGCTTTGCAGCTTGGCAGTGGATGTTTCTCCATGATTCTCCACGAGTCTCGAACGTGACAAGGTCTGCAGGGTATGCTGTGAACTCACCGGTGCGCATGTGGAATACGCAAATGTTGTGCAAAACCACGGTAGCATATGTCCTTAGGGACATCATGCCATGGGAGGATTGCTGCTCACAAATGCAGACTCGGCAACGAGACTTCCACATGCCATAGACTTGCTCGACATACATCCTTGTTGAAGAGGAATAGAAATTGAAGTATCGTTCCTTTGCAGACAAGTTGACCCCATGGTAAGGCGAGAGGATGTAGTCCGCTCCTCCGAATGCTTCATCACTGATGAGGACGCCATAAGGTCCCAGCCATTTCTCTCCGTAAAGGGAGATTTGATGGTGGAAACTTGACAACTGGCACGCCGTCGAGTCCGACATGCGGCCGGGGCGTCCAACATCAGCGTCCACAAACATGTAGAAACTGTTTACGACAGCCGCCACCAGGATGGAGTACCAACCCTTGTAGTTATGAAAATGCTCCATGAATAGCTCATCTGTGCCAGGCTGCCACGGGACGTGAGTCCAATCCACAGCTCCTCCAATATGTGCGCGATGTCACGCCGCTCCTCGAAACCTTTCTGAACAAGTAGCGCCTCCTTTGATGAAGGCGGGCGCATGTACTCGGGGCCAACCGGCCAAGCACCTCAGCTATTCCGGTACATACTTCCTTGGTGTACATTGCAGCTAACGAGTCGCTGATTCCGGCCACAAAGCCAGTAGTAAACCATGTCCCGCGGTGCTCACAATGAGATATTGCCACTGCCACCTTGAAAGACGCTCGCACTCTATGGAACGGGTTTTGGCACACGTTGCACCGAATAGCTCCGGCTGCGACAAGCTTTGTAACCATGCCGTCGAAGACGACGCGCTTGAGGCGCAAGCGTTTCTCAGTTTACCAGCGCATGCCACATACAACGGCGACTTCTCCCAATAAACTCTAGGGATGAGCACGGTACGCCCCTCTCGCGCCAAGGCAGCTTCATAGCCCAATCATACATTACTGGGTTGTTCCCTAGGCAACCATAGGCCGCGCTAGATTCACAGTCAGCCGACTGGGCGATAAACGAGGTTATCATCACCACTAGTGGGATGGGCGCGACCTTGCCTTCCCCCATGCTATGTTGGACGAGAGCACCACCGCCGAAAACCGAGCAGCAAGGCAAAAGCCCCATGCGGGAAGCCACGAGCAGCGTCACGAGGCACATCGCCAAGGGCGCCATGGCGACTCAACTTATGGGGAGAGGCAGTGCAAGCGTTGGGGTGCCGTGTTGGCGATAGTCAAGTGGGCGCATCGGGCGGAGCGGTTGGCTTATTTGCTGTGAGTTTGAAATGGCTGCCACTTACGCGCGCTGGGACGCGCCTGCGACGCGCGGGGGGTTCACGGGCGCGCGGATTCCGGGAGTGGCGAAATATTCCGTATTTCTGAAATACGGGAACTCCCGCTGGGGCAGCTCCCGCCGATTGCTGACGTAGAGCGGCAGCGCGAGCGTTAAACCCCTTATCGGGGAAAGACTACCCAGATTGCACGCCGGTAGACTCAGTTCGCATTTGTCAGCCGGTGACTTTTAGTACATGGCGCAGAACATCGATACTGCGTAAAGTATGGCGGTCAACGAGTAGTCGCGTTCTGGCGGCTGTTCCTATAATAACACTCGTGTCGGCGCTCCAGCTGAGCCACCGGCCTGCCCGCCCTGACCCGGTTCTGGGCGGCCCGCCTCGTTCCGTCAACATGGCGGACGGAGGCGATTGCGACTGTTGCGGGCGGTAGAGCGGGGCGTGGGCGCGGGCGGGGGGCGCGGTTGTGGGCGCGGTCGTGGTCGTGATGGCCCTGGCCGTGGCGATCCGGACGAGCCCGCGCCCGCAGAGACAGTGACGGATAAGGCCCGGCGCCTGGTCCTTGCTGAGTTCGACCTCCAGAGGGCCTCAACTAAGCGTACGTCAAAACAGTGGGGCCGAACCTTTCGCCCTGGACTGCGTGCGGGGTAGGAGTGGGTGCGTAGGGCGGCGAGAAAGTGAGTTGTCTGTTGCTGCCGCGCAATGATGTCGTCGGTCGGCCCGTTCTCCGCCGTCCGGCGGCCGCCGGGTGCGATACGCATATTGACCTAAAGCCCTCACTGAGCCCGACCTCGCTCTTCGACGAGGATTCGGGGCATTCAAGGACAATATGCATGTGCTGTGGCTGGTCAGGGATACTCTCGCGATATGTGCGTTGACCGGCTGCCTTAATATCGGGCATGCAATTACAATGATTGTGGGCAGCCCACCACAGACAAAACCGGGTTTTGTTCTACGACAAGGGGCTTAACCGGGCGGCAACCGAGAATCAGGTTTTTCTCATCCTAAAAAGGGGGTTAATACTTGTCGACTACCCGGATATACTACAGTACTGGTGATGCAGCGTGTGTTAGTACTGTATGTATGTGATCGCTGTTAGTATGTAACTGTGTGCTGTGCCGCCTGTCTTGCAGGCGGATCCGCCTGCTGCGCTGGCGCGCCGGTTGAAAGCGCGCCATGCGCGCGCATTCAGTGCTGATAGTCGCTCGTGCTGGTATTTTGCATTAAGCAATTTATATTTCCGTAACGTGTGCGTCTTGTTTCCCTATATCCCCCCTTGCGCGATAATATGTTGATGCCAATGACGATGACCGCGGGCGGACACAGCCCATCACAGCATGCCGAGCAGAGGACGATCGCGGACAGGCTCCACAACGCAGCCAGTAAATGCGATTGCCCACACAGTCGACCACGCCGCTCGACCGCCATCACTCCCGCCCAGCAGTCTCAGCGCATGAGCACCTCCTGCGTGCGACGCTGCAGCTGCTCCAACTAGGACATAGTTGTGCGGCGTGCTCACCGCCCCAGCTTGTTGCACGTGCGAGAACGGCGCCACTCCGCGACAGCCCAACCCGCACAATTGCACAAACCGCCGTTAGTCGTTGCCGAGTAACCGCGGGCAACCTGTGCTGCCGTGCCGCTGTGCGCCCGCCCGCTATGGCCGCCACCGCCGCTGTGAAGAAGCAACCCCCAATGTCGCCCGACGCTATCAAGGGCCTGCCCAATGGCGGGCCGTCGCAGGCGTTGCCCTCCCCGCGCCGCGGCGGCGCCGCCGCGGAGCTGCTGCGCGCCGTGCTGCTGCAGGCCGCCGCGCTGCTGTCGCTGCCGTACGCGCTGGTGGTGCCGCCGGCCACCCGCGGTGCGCTCGCGGCCCTGGCGGACGACCTGCAGGCGCGGCCGGCGGATGGCCTGGATATGAGTTTCTGGAGCGCCCACGTGGAGACCCTGAGCCCCCACACAGTCTCGGGATGGGTGGTGCGCTGGCCTCTGATGTTTGAACGGCGGGTCACCAAACTCCCCCAGGGGGTGGGGCCAGGGGGGGGGGGGGGGGTCGCACTTCTCAACACCACAATTACCCGAGCTCAACTGCCCCCCCTCCCCCTTTCCCCATCCTATACCATTCTGCATCGTCCTACCATGTCTATATCGGCCCATAGGCCGCTGGGGTGGGCACATTTGGCTCGGTTTCTCGAGTCGCAAGGGAGTCATGCCAGTGCCATAGGAACACCCGGTTGAATGGCGCTGGCAATCGTGCCTAGCGCTCAACATCCAGAGCAGCACCGCCTGCCGCACGACCTCCGCCCCATCATGGAAATTGCACATCCACTGCGCGGCATCCCACACAGCTGCAGGCTCTCCAGCCGCCGCTCCGGCTTTCGCACCACGTCTGTAATGTGTCGCGCTGAAACGCGGAAAATGCTGCGGTGTGTGCGGACCCCCGGCAGGGCCTGGGCGCGGCGCTCTCCCTGGCAATCTCCGCAGCTAGCGGGCTGGCTGTCGCGCTCGTGACTCTGGCGGCGCTGGCCACCTACTTCGCGGCCTGCATCGCGGTGACCGCCGCCGTGGTCATCATCGTCGGCGCGGTGGCCATGTGCTGCACGCTGGCCATCACCGCCGCGTTATCGGGCTTCGCCGGCATGGCCCTCGCCTCAGGTGCGGCCCTCTGTACAGCAGAGGAAGTGTGGACAGCGGGATGACTGCGCTGCTGCTGTCACTGTATAATACACAATCAAGACGCCACTGCATAAACTAAAGGATACTGAGGACAGCCGTATTGTCATGTGGGTACCGACACTGAGCCTCGTGTGTGCCAGGCTACCTGTCGCTGAGGGTGATGGGCGCGGCCCTCGAGAGCGCCCGCCGCAGTGCCTGATCTGGGCAACAAGCTCTGCTGACGGCAAGGGCAAGCCGATGATAGGCAGCCCCGAGGCGTTGGGAGCCTGACGTCGGCCTATAGGAGGCTGGGGGAGGAGGGGGGGGGGGGGGGGGGGGGGGCTCGCAGTCACATCACACCACAGCCCACTCGGTGCCCCCACCCTCAAAATCAATGAGAATACATATGACAGAATAGCGATGATAGCGCAGCGTCGCGTGGCCCCGCGGCGCTGCCCAAGAGAGTAGACAGGGAGAGATGGAGGCGTGAGGGGCTGTAGACATTTAAGCAGATGCAATGATACTCAACCTACCCCCCCCCGACCCCACCCCCACACACACACACTGCATGCATTCCCTTCCAACAAGTGTACAACAATGAAAACTGGCATGCACTCCCTCCCCCCGGCCCAGGAGGCGGTACAGCAGACCCCGCAGCCGCGGCAGCGCCGCTGGCCGTCTCATTCGGCCTCGCATTCAACGAGCGCGCGTTTGCTCGCCCCTCTGGACGCAGACTGTTGAATGGCTCATCGCCCCAAGGGAGACGCCATGCCCCGAGGTAATCATCACGGTGCCGCTTACAGCCCGCCTCCTGGTGGCGTGGCCAGCCCCCGGGCTACTCGAACAGCATCTCGTACGGGTTGTTGGGCGCTTTGCTCTTGCTGGCGCCAGGCGCTCGGCCGCCCCCGCTTTTCACAGGCTGGAAGCCGCCCGTGCTGCCGCCGCCCTTGGCGCCCTTCTTCCCCGCCGCTGCCCGCAGCGCCTCCTGCTTGGCGGCCTCCAGCTGCGCCTCGTACTGCCCGTCCGGCAGGAACCAGCCCTTGCCCTCCTCGCTCTGCACGCATGCAAAGGAGCGGACTGTCAGCTGCTGCGCGTCGCACTTTTAACCTCGGGATGGGGGGGGGCTCACGAGCTCTGCGATCCGGGCCTCGACGTCCGGCTTGTCGCGCAGCTTCTTTATCTCATCCAGCGGCAGCGCGGTGCGCGTGTTCTCGATTTTCTCCAGGTTGTCCAGCTGCGGCAGCCATCCACAGGCCGCCGAGTCAGGGAGCGGGACGACAGAGACGGGCAACAGACAGCGGCGGGTGGGGAGAGGGGAAGAGGGCGGTGAGAAGGGGGGAAGGGGGGGGGGGGGGGGGGGGGGGGGCACCTGCTTCCACAGCTTGCGCAGCTCCGCCTCGTGCCGCAGCTTGTGCACAATGGGCGGCTTCCCCGCGAGCGCCGCGGCCCGTGTGGCCACCTGCTCACGCCCCTCCGCCAGCTTCTCCGCCTTTTTGTCCTTCCCGTCTGCCTTGGCCTGGCAAGGCGCGCGGGGAACAGCATGAGGGGGTTGGGGAGGAGGCAAACTAGGCCAGTCCGGGCGGCTACTGGCAGAGGACACCCAGGGGGGGGGGGTGTCTATGCGTGTAGATGGCGCAGAAGGACAGCCCCACCTTCCTGATCTCCTGGTCGAGCGCCTCCACCTTGGTGCCCAGCTGCTCCAGCATGTCCGACTTCTCCGCCGCAGTGAGCCCACCCGCCTCCACCATCTCTTCCAGCAGCTTGGTCACCCACTCCACCTGCGCGCCCACAACAGAATGATGTGCCCTGCTCACCGGCCGCGCATGTCGAGCGCTACCCATTCAGATTGAAACGCGAACCAGGAGGAGGGGGGGGGGGGGGGGGGGGGTTGCCTTCTCTGGAAGCGCCTGCGCCTCATCGTACAGCTGCTGCTCTTCATCCTGCGCCAGCCAGACTCCATTCAGCACCGTCTAGGTAGGGACTTCCCTGCGGGACATCTGCTCCCCCACCACCACTTCACAGCTGCTGCAGTGTCTGCACAGCGTGTGCCGCACCGTGAGCGCCTCCATGGAGATCATCTTCTCCTCGCACGCCTGGTACCGCTTCTGCGCGTCCTTCATGGCGGCCAGCAGGTTCTTGCGCTGCGCAAAAGTGGCGATCTTGATGCTCTTGGTGGTGACCCCCTGAGCACCCACAACCGCGCCGAGCACCCTCATCAGCCATGGTGCGATAGCCAAGGAAGGGCAGGGGGGACAGGGGGCTACAGCAGGGGCTGTGACGCGTGCCGCTTGTGCGCCGCCAGGCAGGGAGCCCCCACCTGCAGCTCCTCGACGCTGCAAATGGTGCACCACTGCGCCGGCGAAAGCTCCTCCCAGCTCTCTTCGCCCTCGCCACCACCCGCACCGCCTGCCGCCTCTGTCGAGAGGTGAGCACACAGGAGATGGGATGGCTGGCCTCGTGACCAGAACGCTGGCCAATATCATTGTGTATGCTTAGCTGGAGTGATACTGAGGAGGGGAAGAGAGAGAGAGGAGGAGGGGGACGCACTGATGGTGACGTGGGGGAAGACGTGCATGAACTTGAGGTCCTTGTCGGTGTCGTGCTGGTACTTGTAGCTGCCCTGGCACGCCTCGCACGCCGACGCGCCCCGGTCCTCGGAGAAGCCCAGCGCCGACAGCGCCTGCGCCAGCTCCTTGGGCAGCTCCGGCGAGTACTTCTGGCGCGTCTTCTTGCCGCCGCCAACGACGAAGGTGATCTTCACGTACTGCCCCGCCGACAGCGCCTCCCCAAACGCCTGCGAGCACCGGGGCAGCGGTCCTCAGGTGCTGGTCACGCGGGCCCACCCCGGCCCCAGTGCCAACACTGACGTCTCCCTTAGCCATCCCCGTGCGCCAACACCCAACGCCAGCGCCCTCCGCGCCGGGAGCTCACCGAGGAGACCAGATCAACAATCTGCTGGCCCTCATAGCCGCCGAGGTCGAACTCCTCGCTGTCGGTCACGCCACGCACGTTGGCGGCCAGGCTCTTGGCGGCGGACATGGCGCCACTAAAAACTTCACGGTAGCGGGCAGCGCACGGTTTCCGTACGGGGTACGGTAGCGGCGGCGGGGGATTGGCGGGGGGTGCGGCTGATCTGAGGGTGGGGGGAGAGTACGCTCGGCGTCGTTATTGTGGCGTTGCCGGCTGTAGTGTGTTGGTTTCAGTGATAGCCTGCTGTCGGGACGGCGAACCACGTCATACCTGGCGGTATCTGGATACAGTGACACCATAGCCCATAATAATCCTTACACAAACATTCGGGGCTCCTCCGCGGTAGTACAAGCATATGAGGAGGGGGGGGGTTTAGTTATACCCCCTCCCCGATTTCACCACCGGCGGCGCGTTCATTATCCGGGGGGTCATTTTTTTCGCTCCGGGGGTTCATTATAGGGGAGGTATCAGATACTGATGTGAATTACAAAAAAGGCCAGTAACAAACCTACCGCTGAAAGCAGTACCTGTACATACTAAAAGATCGACAGAGCAAGCCGCCCAAAAGCGGCCGGCATCCCGCAAGACGCGGGATGGATGAGTGATTCCGTGCATTCTCTGGACGCTCTCCCTGTAACCATCATCATCATGAGTGATGCGCGCACGGTTCAGAGTCCGGGCCACGCGTGCACGTGTGTGCGAGGGTAATAATCCACGGACGTGCTGTGCAGCTTCGGCAACGGGATGGCGGACGAATCTGCGCCCTCTGATGAAGCAACGAGCACGTTCTCGAGGTGCCACCAAGCTCAAGGTCCCGAGGAAATACTTTGCGAGTAAGGCCTCCTAATGAGCTCGGGTGGTGCACCGAGCGCCCCGCGATGAGAGGGCACCCCGATCCGCGATCAAGCATGCGATAATGTGCACAGTGCGGCGCACTCCTTTGCTCACTCCACCGCCCATTGTGCCGAAGACCATGCCCGTGTACTCCGACATGTCCAGGATGTCTCGAAGAGGGCTTTCTGTCCCGGCTCCGTATTGTGCCACGCCGCATTGCGCACTGCCAACCCCCGGTGATGTATGTCGCCCAACATGGAGCGCTCAAACCAATCCACAGCCGCGGCCCGGGGCACCTCATTGTAGTACTTGACCTTGTACCGCATAGTTATGAACTCCAACAGCGTAGGCTTCGAGCTCCGGGGATTCATAACTCCCGTCCACGACGTCGAACGTCGAGAGGGAGAGCTCTGCGTCTCGCATTAATATGTCCTTGAGGTCATCCCTGGGTACGGTGTTGCCGAGAGGCGTTGCCTGCTGCTGGAACAAGTCATCCACCTCCCGGCGTAAAGCAATACCACGATCGTGAGCAGGGATCGCGGAAGGAGTCTGCAATATGTTGTACACGCCAGTGGGCGTCTCCAAGTGCCGTGAGGTTCATGAGCGCATCGCCACGTAAGTCGACCGTGATGGGGTTGTGCTCTGTCGAGGGCAGAATGATCTGGCTCCCATCTAGCACCGGGGCCAAGCATGGGCTAGGCGGAAAGAAGCACCCGGCAGCGCCCCCCCCGCAGCTCATGCGGAGTCATGACCGTCTGCGCGCTGGGGATGGCTACCGTCGACGTGGATCCACATGCCCGACGCCGCGTCGAGCTGGCCGAACAAGATCCGTTCCCTACATGTGACAAGGAGAGTGATCACCTCATTCTGAAGCCGAGAGTTGTTGGCCTGATCTAGAAATGCCATCAGCTCCATTTGCAAGCCCGACGCAGCCATCCGCCTCCCGCTCTATTACGCGGGCATCCGCATCGCTATGATGGCCAGCAATAGCCGCATATGGAGGCGCCCCCACGCCTCGCGCACCGCCGCGGCGTAGCTGGCCGACCCACGAGCATCGTTGATGAGTAAGTGGTAATTATATTGGCGGGCGGAAGAAGTTGCGTTGAAGCTGCCTCGACCAAGTA
This sequence comes from Tetraselmis striata, assembly GCA_006384855.1. Classification (NCBI taxonomy): domain Eukaryota; kingdom Viridiplantae; phylum Chlorophyta; class Chlorodendrophyceae; order Chlorodendrales; family Chlorodendraceae; genus Tetraselmis; species Tetraselmis striata. The sequence goes on along the minus strand of VCJN01002221.1, from coordinate 5,276 downwards.
CGGACTCAAGGTGTAGGTCAAAGAAACAGGGGTGGGGCGGTAGTGTTGGTCTCGGAGTTCGTCCTAGTGAGGAACCTCGGAAGGATGGCGTTCATGCAGCCGATGACGGCGGCATCACGAGCATTAGCCTTGCGGCTGATGCCACCGCCCTTCAACCGAGTGGAACGGAGGCGCAGCCTGCTGCGCGCCCTGGCCACTGCATTCTCGCTCAAAGTAGCCGCCTTTGCTGCCGTGGTGTCAGGGTCGTGCAAAAGCTCCGCCATGGAATCGATCACCACCGGATTGGTGTCGGTGCCGTACGTGGAGGGATCAAAAGAGACCCCTAGCACCCTCTCGACCGCCGTGAGTACGGTGGCATCCACCGCCTCCGCGAAGGCCTCCACCTCGGACGGGAGGCAGTTGCGGAGTCACTACCCCGCCTTGTGTTGCATGCAATGCTTGAGCATTGCCCATGCGTGGTGATGCATGGCGTGGGTGTACCGACGGCTGGGCTTGGCAGATCGGAGATTGCTCAGGCCGGCGTCAACCTCCGCTTGTAGCTCCTCCGCCTTGCCGCGCATGTGGGCATGCACATATGCATACCCTGGCAATCCGAGCGGCACGTTGAGGACCAGGATGCCGTGCGTGGTGCTGGTCATCCAGCTCGGGCCACTCGATGTCGCCCGCGGCCTCACGCTGAGCGGCCTCCATGGCCATACGCGTACATCTTGTCGAAGCGCACCTCAAGCCCCACGGATGCCTGATGGACGTGCAGAAGACGTGAAGGGCCGGCCAAAAGTGCTCCTGCACGTCCGCCACATATCTATCGTCGGCGTTGAAGCGCGCCGCCCCGTCTGTGCCCTCTAACGTCTTGTCACACTCCTCCACCTCTGGGTGGATCGCGACGCAAAAGGATGTCGTGGCCAATGGCGCGCCAAAGTGCACGCCGTCCTCCGCCGACCGCACAGGGGCGGACCGATCATCCACGAGCATAAACGAATCCATGGAGAGGGAGGGCGGGATGATGGGGTGTCGTAGAGGAGAGCAATCGATGTGGCGTTGGATGATGGTGCGACGCCACGCCTCGTTGTAAGCGTTGCGAAGGTCAGTGTGGGCGATGAACGACGGCACGCGGACAACACTTCTTGGCGATGAGACGGACACCGTGGATGAGCACGGAGTCCCCCCGCAGAGATGCCAACGCAGAGCTGAGAGGGCGCGAGCACCGACACATACGCCTTCTTAATGTTGTCAATCACCGCCCGCTCCGCTGCGCGCCGCTCCGCCGTCTCCCCGACCGCCATAGGCCGTACGGGGCGCCCGCCCTTGCCTAGCTTCTTGACAGGGGCCACAAGCCTAGCAGAGGCGAAGAGCTGGTTGAACCACATACAACGGCGGGCGACCTTGGAGGTACATTGAGGCGACCTCCGACATGGCGCGGACTACCACCGCATGCCCCGACGCGCTAAGGCGTATTCGGCCACCAAGCAGCCGAGATACTCGTCGCGCATGCCAGAGGGACCCGCCGTCACGTTCTGTTTGAGTTGTTGGTACGGCACGAGCATGTCAACCGTCGAGGCGGCCTCGTCGACCGGAATCTCATACGCAGCATTTGGGATCGGGTGGGCACGGGACGGGTGCTTGTCGCGCAGCTGGGCGGGGATAGCATGATCGGATAGGTCGCCCATACCCTTAGAAGATAGTCGGCCCGCCGCTCGGGAGAGCTCTCCGTCCCCCACCACGGTGTCCGCGGTGCCCACGAGCATAGCCGCGCAAAGAGTTCACCATCCGCCCGACGCTAGGGGGCATGTCCGGCACAGAGCGCCTCGGTGCGCGCGTCGTCCCATGAGCGCACGAGTTCGGTCATGCGCCGCTCGGCAAATGCGCGGAAGCGCCACGCCAAGGCTTGCTGCCGCCGCCGCCCGCCTCGGCCCAAGGCCATGAGCAACAACTTCGGCAGCATGTGCTTCCACGTCAACGCCCTATCCAACACCACGGTGTCATCGGCCTCCACCGCCGCCACCACCCGCCCATTCACGCAGCGGTAGCGTTGTGACTCCGCCCACTACGCTTGTTGGAAGTCGATAGGGATCGCCGTCTTAATCGACATGTCCGCCGGCATGTGCACCATGTCCACGTCAGAGAGGTGGTCCACGCACCGCACCCCACCCCGTCGCCGGCCGGAGATGGGCGACTAGGGGGAGGCGGATACTCAGCCCGCGAGTCCTGGCTACCCGGGCGGCTGCCGGTGCACCCACCTCTGGCGGAGCGGGAGCAACAACCGGGGGCGCTACGACGCCCCGGAACGTAGCAACGGACGCCAATGCGGGCGACGACAGCACCGACGACTGTCCCCCTCCACAGGCGTGGCGCGCCCCCAGACGGCGGTGCCGCTCGGCCGGTACTGGTGGTGTCACTGTCCCGCGACACCCCGCCACCACCCCGCGCGGGTACAATCGTACCTGCTCGCCAGTCGCCACGCCGATACCGCAGCAAAAATGGTAAGGATTACTGGTACCTGGGCACTATGATACCCAAAGCAGTACGCACTGTGCGTGTGGCAGTGTGCTGACACTGGCGATGTGAAAATTTACTTAATCGCAACATTTTTGCCCGCGTTATTTTGCGCGTGGCACGTGCGAAAATATACCTGTAGCGACTACCAGTACCCATAGACTACTGGTACATGGACCACATATCCTGACGAAATCTACCTCCCTACTAAAGTACTAATGCAAGAAGAGCATCTTTGATACAATCTGATATATTTTGTAATATATTGTACTATAATATTATAATGTATTATTATCAAATCAACGGATAAATAATGTTACATTGATATAATATTAAAATCTGGTCACTTTGGGGTCTTGGCGCACCATACCACCGCTCCGCCCTTACCAACAGCGTTTGGCCCACCCCCACCTAGCTGCCCCGTGGGGAGCTAGGACATTGTAAGACATTGTCGCAGAATTCCCATCCAGGGTGCACTCACTCACTGCACGCAGCGTGGCAAGCAGCTTGGGGATTGATTGCGAGTACAGCTGTCGCGCGTGCTGAAAGCCAGACAGTGGTCTCTGGGATGCACTATAAGGAATATACTTGTTTGATGCGTCAGGGGGGACCTCCTTCCCAGGAACATTGCGGCGTTTGGCACCCTTGCACGCATCATTTCTTTATTTCTACCCGGGGGACCATTACTGCGGGCTCATCGCCGCTGCGATGTCGCCCTCCGCCGCCGCCAGCGCCTGGTACCACCGCACCCACGGCACCTTCATCACCCGGTTGTCGCTGGCGGAAACGCCGGCGTACAGCGCGGCGAGCAGCTTGGCACGGGCGCCCCCGGCAGCGCCTCGCAGCCGCTCCTCCATCACGCGCATCGCCGCGGGCTGCGCCTGCATGCAAGCGAGGCCAGACAGCGCCCAGGCACAAGCTGTTCATACCGCATTGGTGACGATGTGTGTGTGTGTGTGTGTGTGTGTGTGTGTGGAGGAAGGGGGAGGGGGGGGGGGGGTCGCTGCGGCCTCACCTGCACCCCCACTTGCAGCAGCACCTCCACCGCCAGCTGCGCCATCTGCTCCGCCGCCTTGGCCGCCGCCCCTCCAGCGCCAGGCCGCACCAGCATGTCCGCCGCCGCGCCCGCCGCCTCGTCTACCAGCCACACCGGGAGCAGGCTGTCGGGCGGCAGCACGGCCAGGGCGGCGGCCACGCCCGCGGCCAGCTGCGCCATGGAGGTGAGGGCCGGGAAGGCCGCGAGGCAGGCCCGCAGGTACGCGCCCGCCATCGCCTCCACCACCGCCCCGTCCGAGCCCGCGCAGCCCAGGAGCCGCGTCGCCAGCTGGTGCGCGACGGCCCGCAGCGGAGCGGCCGGGTGCGTCACCCCGGCAGCCACCAGAGGCATGGTGGCGTCCGCCCTGCGCCGCAGACTCCAGCACGGCGCACCGGGCAGCGCCACGCTCGCCGCGCGCATCAGCAGCAGCGCGCGGCTGGCGGAAACCAGGTCCGCTCCGTCCGCCAGCGCGGCCGCCACGGGGGGCCGCCAGCAGCTCCAGCACGCCGGCGGCCACGGAGCTGCTGGCGGCGGTGGCGGCAAAGGCCGCCGAGAGGAGCGCGCTGTGCTGTGGGGATGCGCTGCGCGCAAACTCCAAATACGCGAGCACATCCAGGACCTGCGCCCCCGCCACATGAGAAGGGGGGGAGGGGGGGGGGAGGAGGGCAGACGCGGTGTCCACCTGGTGACTGGACGGCGCAGATGGGACCCGGGCAATGCGTGGATATGTCCCTAGGGCGTCCAGTCCCTTGGATCTCAGCGAGAGATGGGAAACCCCTGCAAGCCCCAACGCCCGGAGTACATCGGTGGTAATAAGCTGAGCCGTGGTCGCATCTGATCGCTGAGAGTGGGCAGTCGGGCAGCGCCCCACCTGCGCCGCGAACCCCATCGGCTGCTCAGCCGCACCGAACGCCGCCAACAGCAGCGCCACCGCGGCGCCGGAGGCCTGGCTCAACCGCGCCTCCAGCGCGGCCGCCAGCCGGCTCCCCGGCTCCAGCCACCCCGGCGGTGCGGCCGCCACGTAGTCGCGGTACCCTGCGTGCAGCTCCGCCGCCCAGGGCTGCAGCGCGGGCAGCAGCGCGTCCCCGGCTGCGTGAGGCACAGCATGCCGCCGGCGTCACTTTGGCGCGCCTTCAGGCTGGCAAGATGGCACGCGGCGCAGGCGCAACGTCGCTCACTGCAAAGGCGCACCGTCCGCTGTGGACGCCTCCGCCAGCTGCTCCAGCTGTGCTGCTGCCACAGACGCGAGCAGGGCGGCATCCGGGGCTCCGGCTGCCTGCTGCGCGAGGAACGCCAGCGCCGAGGCCTCCCCTCGCTGTCGGAACTCCCCGGCGGCCGCGGCGCCGAAGAAGACGGGCAGGTCCAGGGAGCCCCGCAACAGGGCGGCCAGGAGGCATGTTAGCAGTGGCGGGCCAGCGGCGGGTCGCCGCCCCAACTGCCACAGCGGCGCCAGTGCCGTAGCAGCGGCCAGCGCAGGCGCGTAGTCCCTCGGGGCCGCCGCGGCCGCCGCCGTGGTGAAGCGAGACAGCCCCGCCTCCAGCTCCGCCAGCGCCTGCGCGCCCGCAGGGGGCAGTGCCGCACGCTGGGAGTGCGCCGCATGCAGCAGTGCGCCCCCTGCCAGTGCAGCCAGCGCCGCCCCGGCAGCGTCCCCCGGGCTGGCCGACGCCTCCAGCGCTGCGCCGACCTCCCGAGCTGCCGCCGTGAGGGCCACGGGCGGCGGCGATGGCAATGGCGCCTGGGGCCGTGC